>PVJA010022281.1:0-34484 GCA_004027025.1 Myocastor coypus
TTTTTTTTTTTTTTTTTTTTTTTTTTTTTTTTTTTTTTTTTTTTTTTTTTTTTTTGGAACAGTCTCATATGCAGTTCAGGCTACCCCTGAACTCAGTATGTATATGTATATGTGTGAGAGAGCAGGCTGACTTGAAACTCATAGGAATCTTCTTGCTTCAGACTCCCAAGTGCTAGGATTACATATGTGTACCACCATTCCTAGAGACATTTTTTAAGATATATTTCTTTCCATGATTTCTGCCCATTGTTCTGTCTTCTAGATCTCATATTCCATCCTCACATTGGTATATTATGCTGTGCATACTTTCAGTTGAAGTTCTAATTTCCTAAATATCTGTTTGAATCAATTTCATGGATTCTATTTCTTTCTTGTGTTAGACAATCATGGTTTTCATCATTTTCCTAAGCTCTTCTATTTTTTTTTTTATCTGTATCTTCTCTAGATTTACTAGTTATTCTCATCATGGTCAACATCTCTGAATTTATGTGTGAAATTGCTTCTTTTTTAATTTTTTCTTTCTTTCTTTCTTTCTTTTTTTCTTGTTTCAGAACCTTTGTTTGTTTATTCACTCATTGTTATGGCCGGCTCAGCCCACCCCGAGGGCAGGGCTGGCGAAGCATGTGGTGCCGGGGGATCGAACCCCGGTCCCTGAAGCAGCCCAAGCTTTCCCAAGCAGGCTCTTTAGACCACTGAGCCATCCCGCCGGGCCCCTGAAATTGCTTCTGATATGATTTTTTTCTAACGCTTAATTCGTTTGCTTTGTCACCTTTGCTGTCACTACTTCAGAGAGTGCAGGTGGGTCATTTTACAATTGTTCTCCCTCATTGTCCCCTGGGTTTGCCTTTGGTAAGCTGGACACCTGGGCTTTCATCTTACTTCTATGTCTTCTCATTGTCTATGTTTTTTAGTTTAATTCTTATGTTGATGCTTGTAAATTGTTTATGGTAGGTATCTTCATTGCTAGTATTGAGAACCTTTAGGAAATAACTACTTCTCAGAGACATTTTTCTGGATATATCTGGATTTGGGGTCTTGATTCTATTGTAAGATCAGACCTCTTCAATTTATTTGGGATGAAAAATTGCTGCCTACTTGCCCCAGCCTACATAAAATTATTTATGACCATTAGACAATCTCAGTCCTGATACACAAGGAAAGAAAACTGATTAGAACAATCATATCATCTTGACTAACAAGTACAATTAGTAATAACAATAGCATCAAACACTTCATAGAAAATGACAAACTGTGGTAACTATTAATTTGCCACCTTTAACAATATTAACAGGAACTATAGTTATATAACCAAATCTAAAACAGAAAATTTTATACAGTACATATCCCTTCAAAATGGTGATTTCCCCTTTAGGAAAGAAAATTTAAATGGAGACTTGGTGAGGGGAATAGAGAAATAGAAGAAAAGAAAGGGATTAGAACTAAAGCTAAAGGTCAAAGGAAGATTTCACAAGCTTTGGGAACTGGTAAAGAAGACATGAGGGAATGAAAGAAGAAAGAAACAAATAACAGAATAGAACAAAAAAAATCTAAAAACAATGTACTCATGAAAATAAAAACAAGTAAAAGAGCAAATATTGAAAAATAAATACAAAAGTAAAGAAGGGAAGAAAACAAAAAAGCAAACATCCACTTCCGTCATATGTCTGCTGTTACTGTTTGATAGAGAAGGCAGGCGTAGCCCAGATCTATGTTGATTGATCCTGGCAAGCCAACAGGATCAATATCTTCCTCGAGTTATTCCTATAATAGTGGTGGTGGATATTCCCAGCACTCCTGGGTCTTTAGTTCCACTGAAGTTCAGCCTACTTCTGATTTCTGGCTGTGAGGCTGGGATCTGACTTTTTCAGTCATAATACTTTGACTGACTGTTGCCAGCTTGAACTCCTTTGCGTCTTGAACTGAGCTCCCTGACTTCCTGCCGGGTTGAACTCAGTAGTACTTTACCCTCACAGTTGGAGCCACTAGATGGAGCCAGCTCACAGTCACTGCGTTTTGAACTCTGTTGCCCCTTTGCAAAATGGCTACCAGCTAGTTTCTGTCTCTTGGGTGGTGTCTGAACTGGAAAAACTCACCAGCCACTGGAGTCCATAGTGTCTACTGCTTCATTCTAATGGTACATTCTAATGCTTCATTCTCCTGTGGAGTCCTCTGGGGCCACTAATAAGCGTGGTGACTCTGCAGGTTTGAGCTGCACATCCTTAGCCAAGAGCCTTCAAGACTGAGAACACTTACATCTAGAAGACTACCTTGCCCTAAGCCTATGGTCACCTGGATTGCAGCAGAACTCACATAAGACTACTTCAAGCCATGAGGATTCTTATCATGGAAACCAATTCTCAAGTTATGAGAATTCCCTAGCTATGAAATCAGACTCATAATGACTGACTTGACTTTAACCAGCAATAGCACTCCGTAATACTAGTTTCCATTCTTTTTGTGAATTGGTCAACCTGTCCCTCTTTACTATAGTGTGTCCTCTCTAACTCCTACTAAAGCTGGAGTCTATTTAATTATTTATTTGTTTTTGTTTATTTTGCTCCAATTAAAGCTTTAGCCTGTAAATTCATATTGTTACTTTAGTTTTAATTTTAATCACAATTATTTCCAGGATACACACTAACTTATGAGGACCAGGCTGGTGAGAACACTGCTACCACTTTATTGAGCACCAAATGATACAGCCTATTCCAATGCAGGGTGGTGCTCTTGACAACTAAACTTCTAAAGATTGTCTGCTGCCACTGCTAAAATAAATCTTTCCCTAACCATATTTCTTTATCTCACTAGTTACTATGTCAAAGTTCCTGGAAGGGGTATTTGATTACCAGAGCCTAATTCTTTTGCCAATAGAGAGCAAGAGAGCAAGTAGCTAACATATTCTGCTACTCTAATGGGAAGATGTGCTTCTGTTAGAAATAATAGGCCAGCCTGATAGCTCAGTGGACTAAAGTGCCTGCATAAACAGAGCTCAGGGACCTGGGTTGATCACTAGCCTGCTGTGCTGGCCCTGCCCCCAGGGTGCGCTGAGATGGCAACTGAGACTGAATATGGTGGCTTTCATCTGTAATCCCAACATTTAAGAAGCTGAAAACAGGAGAATCACTATGAGTCCAATCTATGTAGTGAGATCCTGTAGACCCTGTCCTAAATATGAAAAGAATAAAAAGAAGAAAGAATATTCAGTTAATTTTTTTAAAGTCATTTTTTTTTTTCTTTTTGAGACAGTTTCACTACAGAGTTCAGACTGGCCTTCAACTTACTTTGTAGCCCAGGATGGCCTCCACCTTAGTGATGCTCTTGCCTCAGTCTCCCAACTGCTGGGATTGCAGGCATGTGCCAGCATGCCCAAACTCAAAATATATTCTAATTGTCTTAATTGCAAAATACAAAGACAAATAGGCTATGAGATAAATAGCACTACCAACTGATTAGTGAAAAAAATATGAAGAATTAAAAAGGATGAATTGATATTCTTTCAGTATCCTACTCAAATGCAAAAATCTTTTTCTGAGATCCATTCAACAGTATTAAGGGAACTGAAATTTCATTGTAATTTGGAATTGCTAAGATGGAAAGTCAGAAATTTTCTCCTCAAATTAGTCAAGATTGGGCACACTCAGGGTGGTATGGCTGTAGATTCTCCTCTGATTAGATGATATTTTCTTACAATATCCATCCATAAATCTTAGACATGAACACTTAGTTATTCAAATAGAGCATAATAATTAATAGTTTTGTCTGCTGCTCATATTTGTGTTTTATTAACTGGGTGACCTAATTCTTGTTTTCTACATCTGTAAAATGAGCATTGTAACAGCATCTACTCTAAGGCCATTATTGTGAAGAATAATGAGATAATTGGTGATTAGATCAATAACCAGCACATAGTAAGCATTCAGTAATTAGTGACAGTGATTACTGATTGATTGATTGGTTATGATGATGATAATTGCATTTCCAAAACTGAGTTAGTTGCCACGGAAATGCAAAATGATATTGGAAAAGGGACACTGAACTGATATTTCAGTTGTGATGTGATTCTCCTCCAGAAACTCAGTAACCTACATAAAGTTAACATATTGTTTTTGCAAAATGAAATGATTGCTCTATATTATCGTCATAAGATCCCTTTCAGTACTAAAATTGTTAGACTCTCTGCCTTCTTTTTTTCATACTGAATGTTACTATTTTCTCAACTGCACATAATGTACCAGAAACTATGATGAAAATAGTTTCTTCTACTAAAATCAACACATCTGAAACTCCTGTGGCCAAGTGTATTGACAAACTAATTCTTCAACAGCAGCTTTATGTCAATTCAATCCATCTGGAATTAGTGTCAGATCCCATGAGTTAGGAGCTCAGTCCCATAAGAGTAACTCCAACTTTTGATGCCAGGTAGAATCAGTGAGTCTCCAATTTACCCACACTTCTGTTGAGCTATCAGTCTGAGTCCCCATACCCACTTCCTCATTTTCAATAATATGTTGTGTCCCAGGTACTCTTCTCTTGTTGCTGGGTACAAAATACCCAACATGCAAAATTAAGGAAAGAAAGAATGATTTAGCTCATAGTTAGTGGAGGTTTCAGAGCATACTCAGCTGGCTCCAAGGCAGAGTGCCACATAGCAGAGAGCGGCAGTACATGGAGGTAGAAAATGACAAAACAGCAAGAGCAAAGAGGAGGAGTAGCAGCAATAATGGCTACAGAGAGGAAGTCTGTCTTCCTAGTGCTGCATTCAGGCTATGTGCCCCAGGCTGGGGTGTAGCACTCACACCCACACTCCCAGCAGTATTTATACGCATAATATCAGCAGCACTCATACCCATAATCCTATCACTGGATCATGGATTAATCACAAAGTTTAGAAGTCTGCCTCATGACTGCATGAGGCTTTGAGGGTACACCTAGACACAAACCCTATGACTCAAGTAAATCAGAGAAACATGCTGAGCTTTTTACTATAAGAGCTATGATGAGTGATACAGATGAGTAGCCAGTTGAAGAGGTACAACGGTAAGGCCCAGAAAGTTGCATACAGAGGTTGCCATCTTCATGGAGTCAATATGTACTCTGCAAGCTTACTGATGTGTTGACTAACCTGGGAACTTTTTTTTTTTTTTTTTTTTTCTATTTTAGAGAAAGGTGTACAGGGTATTCAGTGTCTTGCTACTAGATCGGACTCATAGTGATCCGCCTGTTTACAGCCTCCCAACAGCTGGGATTACAGGTGTGTACCACATACCCAGTCTCAGTTGCTGTGTCAGCATCCCTGGCCCCTGCGCCTGCTTGCTGGCCCTTTAACCTGCTGAACTTTAGGACTTTTTAATAGAGGCTCATCATTTAGGCACAATCAATTTTTAATTCTGTATCTAGAGTCTCTCCTTTTCTTAGAGAATGAAGTGGGGTTGAAAGTTCTGAACTTTTAATTATGGCTTATTGTTTCTAGACTGGGCTCTATTATGAAAATATGTATGAACTCATCAAGGATCTCTTCAGTTCAGCAAAAGATGCTCCTATAATCAAGAAAATTACATGGGATTTAAGAATTTTGAGAGGCCAGTGAGATAGCTCAGCAGTCTAAAGTGCCTGCTTAGGTAAACTTAGGCATCTGCAGGGACTGACTGCAGTTCAATCCCTGGCACTACATGCTGTGCTAGCCCCACCCCCAGGCTGAGCCAGCCATGACATTAATAAATAAATAAATAAATAAATAAATATTTTAAAAATAGAAAAAACTTTTTGAACCAAGAACCATGATCAAAGACTAAATATTAAACACAAGATACTCCTAGCACTCTTTAAAAAAAAAAAAAAAAAAAAAAAAAACTAGTGAGTTTCAGCACCTCTGTGATAAAAAATGAATACATTATATATGATAAGTGTAGGATATATGTTTTTCTTATGTTATAGTATTATATAACTTGATTACTAGACTCATTATAGTCTTTGTCATGTTTCTCAGCAATGCTCAATACAGCACAAAGGCTAGTATTGTATTAATAGGACTTTTTATTTAAATAATTGAAATTTAAGTTCCTATTTTATTTTATATATATTTATTTGTCTGTTTTGTAGTACTGGGGATTGAATCCAGGCCTTTTACACTGAGCTACATCCTCAAATTTTTCCATTTTTATTTTGAGACAAGTTCTCATCTGTCACTAAGTTGCCCAGGCTGAGCTTGAATTTGCTATCCCAGTACCTCAAACTCAGAGACTGAAGAAATTATAGATGTGCACCAATACATCTAGCTACTCATGTTTTGAAAATTGGAAGTGTCATGAATTTATTTATGCATGCAAAATAGGATAATATAAAACAGTGAATCATATAACTTATATTGACTCTTTCTTATGTATTTAGTACAGGGTCTACAGGGTCTCACTACTGAGATTGGACTCACAGTGATTTTTCTGTTTTTCAGCCTCTGGGATTACAGAGCTGGGATCACAGGCATACCCCACCATACCCAGTCTCAGTCGCCATCTCAGTGCTCCCCAGGGATGGGGCCAGCATGTCATGCCAGGGATTGAACCCCAGCTATTGTGCTCAGCCTAAGCAGGTGCTTTAGTTCGTTGAACTATTTGGCCGACACCTATATTAATTCTTTATGAAAGAAAGAACTCTAACCTTAAATAAATAAGAGTTTATTATTTTTGGTAATTATTATTTAGGATGTTAAATGGCACTTTAGAAAAACATATAGTGCTATATATTTTGCTGAATTATTTTATTTTAACTTCTGTAGATACTACTAAACTTTTACATACTTTTGCTTGGGGTTTCTATTGCCAAAAGCGTAGAAATACTGACTTGCTTAGACATAGGAGGAAGTAGCCAAAAACTGCTTTTGTAGAATGCCCCCTAATTTTACTTTGGAGAGAGATTAAGTGTAGATCAGGACACTGAAAAAGAGAGATATTTTGGACTGGAGGGCCATCATTATACAGATAATACTCAGCTTGATTCAGCCATACATTTCCTTTTCCTTGCCCAGATGGTAAAATGACTCATCTGTTCCACTGGCCAGTGAAACAAGGGAGAGAGAAGAGGAACTGTTTTAATCCAGATAAAAATGGATGATGTTTGAGAAGCAAGGGAAAATATTTCTAGGCAATGATGGTGATACATTGATAGTACTTGTTAATACTTTACATTCCTTTCCAGATTCACAGCTTGAGTTTAATGTTGCTTCCAGGATTCTTTTTTATTTTAATGGAAAATGGAAATATTCTTTATGAAGTTTCTAACACTATGAGAAAATATCATACCATGTCCTATAAGGGATTGTAAGCCAAAGATACAGTATAAATAATAAAACAAAAATTAAGCAATATTCACAAAATTAATTAAATGTTATTAATTAAAAATTAAATGAAAATTTCAGAAACAATATTCCAAAGTTAAAATTAAATCATGAGTTCAACTAAGAGCCAAGAATGTTGTGTATCATATGTACATTCTGTGATCAATTCAGAGTATTCACATAGTATTTTAATAGGTTAATATATATAACAATATCAACTAAGAAAAAGTTTTCATGATAGCAAAGAATTACTAAGAATAAAACATAACATACAGATGGAAAATGCAAATATATGACCAGCATTTCTAACAGATTGGGAATAGGATATCGCACAAAGTTGTAGTATGTCATGGACAGGGACATGGACAGTGTCCATGACGCTTACTAGCAGCCAGGTGTCATTTGTAGGACTGAGCCACTGTTATCTCCTTGATATTCACTCTGTGGACTGAGACAGAATCGTGACCTGTAGGATACAGAAGTCCATTTGTAGAGTATGTTGATGGAAATATTTTGCTGCTGTATATGAAACAATAATTGAAAGACTGCTATTGTATGTCACTTTTCTCTTGTGTTTAATTGTTTGCCCTATTTGGTTGGTTCTTTCTGTTCTCAATCATAGGGTTGTGGCCATCTTGATTCCTCTCTAGAATATCTTTCAGTAGTCTCTGTACGATTGGCTTTGTCATCATGAAATTCTTTAGTTGTTCTTTGTCATGGAAGTATTTCACTTCTCCATTAAAAGAAAAAAATTTTTCAGGGTATGTTAGTTGGGGCTGGAATTTGTTTTCTTGCAAGACTTGTAGTACTTTGCTCCATGCTCTTCTTGACTTGATGGTTTGGAAAGAGAAATCTGCCCTTATTCTGATAGGTTTTCCATTCAATGTGATCTGTTTCTTTTCTCTAGCGGCTTTTAGGGTACTATTCCTGTGCTAAATTTCTGGGATCTTGATTATTATATGTTTGGGTGTGGTTTTAATCGAGTTGATGTTATTTGGAGTTCTGTATGGTTTGATTATCTGAGTGTCAGATGGTGTCCCGGAATTTGGGAAGTTTTCTGCTATTACTTCTGTCCATACTCTTTTTATATCATTTGCATTGATTCCTTCTTTCTCATTGATGCCAATTACTCTTACATTGTTCATCTTTGCATAGTCTTGCAGATGTGGAGTTATTTTTTCCTGCCTTTAAGAGATCTTTTCTTACCTTTTCACTAGCTGCAACAGTGTCTTCAAGGTCTGAAAGTCTATTTTCACTCATTCCAATGGATTTGTCAGTTTATGATTGAGGTTTTAATGTCCTGTATATCACTTTGAACCTGTATTATATGTCTTCATGCACTTTATTTCTTTCCTGTATTGCTCATTCAAGCATTGTCATTTTTCTAATATCTTCTATTTTTTATCAATGTCTTTTTTAGAAGCACTTAATTCTTCTGTCATAGTTCTTTTTTTTTTTTTGCTTCAGAAATTATTTATGATCTGATTTCCTCTATACCCTTCTGTAGTTGTTTTTTTACTTCAGACACACTTATTTCTGAGATTTCAGGTGTGTGATTTCCAATTTCTTCTATGCTATTGTCTCCTGCATTTGTTCTGGGTGGGCTCAGGGCCTGAGACTGCATTTTGCTCCTTCTCTTTGTCATTTTGCATAGTGTTATCTTCTGACCTTTGGTGCAGAACTTTGGTAGAATTCCTACCTTAGCACCAGGTCTGGATCTACCAAGTTCCTACTCATCCAGGTGGTTGTGGCTTGGGTCTGGTTGCTGAAGTCCACTTCTTCCTGCTACAGCCTTTGGAGGTGAACCCACTGTGCCACTTTGTCAAGATGTTCTGAAAAAAAAAATGTTCTGCTCCTGGATCAGCTGGGTGTGTCTTGCCTCTAGCCTCTCTGCAGGAGGTTCTGCTGCAGGGTTCCACACAGGGACTATCTGATGAATGAATTTCATTCACATGCCAGGCCTGGCGCTAGATGGAATCAATTTCCAGTGTGTTCCAGGCAGTCTCACTCACATGCTGGACCTGGGTGCTGGATTTAATGAGTTTCTGGGGGGCTCCAGGTGGTCTCACTCACATGCCAGGCCTGTGTGCTGGGTCAAATGATTTTCTTGCTTCCAGGATTCTAGAGGATTAGTTCTTAGCAAGAATTCTTTTCATTTTTCTGGAGCCCATGAAAGCTGTAAACATATTTGGACTTTAGATTATTTGCTTTAATGTTTTCTCTTTATGGGGACTATGATCTTCATTTGAATATGTGACTTTTCTGTTGTTTTTCTTGGAAACCACCTAGCAATTTCACATGGAACACATTCTAGCTAAGAATGTAACTAGGATGGATGGATAATTACTTTGCTGAATAACTGAGGAAATGACTACTGGATCATAAGAATAACAAGATTAGAAAATTAAGGTTTGCCACAGGCAGAAATAAAGAATGCAAGATGAAACTTGTGAGGTTAGGCTGGTTTATGTAAAGTTCACAGATACATCATCATAGAAAAGCTAAATTTTTTCTTCTCCAAAATAATATTTCCTGAAAAATAATTGATTTGTAAGACAATGGACTATTCTAGCATCTAGCAGTTTAGTTTCTAAGGAACTGGAGACACTTAGGTAAGATTTGTTCTTAGCTTTTAGGGGCATTATGCATCTTTAAGCCTGCCTTCCTACTTCATTTGCTAATAAACCTACCAATGTGAGCTTCCTAAGCAGCGATTCCATCTGTTCTTTTCCTGATGCTGAAACATTTGATCACTGGATGAAACTCCTCTTTTGGGCCTTCAGAGACAGTTTCAGGATACAGAAGAGACTACATCCTGTTATTATTCAATGAGAACTGTTTGTAGATTTCATGCTAGCCAAACTAGTTGTAAAATATACCACTTATTATGATTCTACTATAAGCTAACAGTCACTATTCTTAACATGTAAAGTATCTCCTATGTTATGGTTTATATTTAGATGTCTTCCAAAACCTCATGCGCTCATAGGTGGGGATTTAGGGAGCAACTGCATTATTGGGGTCTATAGCTGACTTTCTGTTAGATGGTAAGGGTTGGTTGGAAGCAATGGATCCCACTGAACTGGTCTCTGGTTTCTGCCTTCCTCTCCCTACTTGCAGACCGTGAGTAGGATCTTCTCGGTCTGTCTTTCCCCTATACCAATTTATCCTACCTTGGAGTTGGCCGAGGACAGACTGAAATCTCTACAAGCTGTGAGACAAACTAAATCCCTCCTTACAATTGTGAGTGTCAGGTATTTTGCTTCAACAATAAACAAATGACTAAGACATTCTATCTACTACAGTAAAAATCTCCACTTCAGTCTTCATAACATACATTTTCTTTTATGGTAATATTTTGATTTCCAAATCAGCAAGAACTTCTTTCCATTGCCAACAATCTCTATGGGTTCCTCAATAAAGGTGCTCATCTTGCCTCTTACTAAGGAAGGGAATTGAGTAATTCCCTGATTTCTCAAGGGAAGCCAGTCAGATTATATATCTCTCTTGAACTTGAATATTGAGCAACATAAAAAAATTTAAAAACTGTAGCTGATTTTTATCAAGGCAGTAGTGGTTATTGAGAGAAATTATCAATTATTTCCCACTTTCTAGAAATACAGCTTTTATATTATTCTCAATGTAAAGTTGTTCAGCTTCCCTGTAATCCTATGAATTAAGCCTTTATCCATCTAGTAATTTATTTTCTAGAGATGGTTTCTTATGCTTGTTTTAAAAAATAATGCCAATGGAAATTGGTAGACAAAGTAGGGGTCCCCCCAAAATAATCACACCTTAAATCCCAGATCCTGTGAAAAGGTTATTATACATGTCAGGGAAGAATTAACATTGTAGCTGAAATTAAAGTTGCTAAACAGCTAAAATAGAGTATCTTGGATTTTCCATGTTGGACCCAATGTAATTATACATCGCGTAAGTGGAGGTACAGGGGAGAATTTAAACCAGAAATGTGATATCATGATAAAGATATAATGAGTCATAGATGCTTGATGAAAGAGGCCCCAACCCAAGCCTCTATAAGCTGAAGAGGGTACAAAAATAGATTCTCCCTGAGAGGCTTCAGAAAGGAATGCAACTTTGCTGACGCATCGCTTTTAACCTGATGACATCTGTTTTGGATCTGACCTCCGAAACCATCATTTAATAAATTTGTACTGTTTTAAGCAACTAAGTTTAAAGCATAATAGGGAACAATACAATTCCACAAAATAGGACTGTGTAAATCATGCATATCCTTTAAGGCAAATATTATCTCTGTAAAGAAAATGTTTTTATTATTATGAAATATTTCAAATATTTATGGAAACTTAGAGAAAATTATCATGAACATACATATTTACCATACTTAATTTTATTAAATTATAAAATTTCTGATATTTTCTTCACAGAAAATAAACCTGAAAGAACAAAGTCCCTTGAGTGTGTATTCATGATTCAATTTCCTGCCCAAATTCCCCAGAGACACTTGTAAACCAAATTCGTCATTCTCATGCATTCCTTTTTACAATTCTTTTATTTATACACAAATAGTATATATTTTTCTTCACACTTGTACATTTTCAAGCTAATGTATTCCATATAAATCATTCATAAACATTCCCTTTTCTACTGAAAAGAGTGCTTTTGAGTTTTACTCATTATAAAATATGTAAATCTAATACATTTCTGTTATTTGGGGCATGTGGTAGTACATAAGCTAATTATCAGTAAGAAACATCATCATTGGCTGGTCAGATAGCTCAGTGGACCAAAGCACCTCCTTAGGCAGAGCGCAGAGACTGTGTTTCGATCCCCAGCACCACATGCTGTACTACCCCTGGGCCTGGGGCACGGTGAGATGGCGAATGACACTGCGCACGTTGGAATATGCCTGTAATCCCAGTGCTTGGGAAGCTGAAAACAGGAGTATCACTAGGATTCCGATCTGTGTAGTGAGACCCTATTGACACCGTAGACCCCGTACCAAATACATTAAAGAAAGAAACTCCATCAGAATAGAATAGATTGAAACTAGACAAAAATTTTCTTGCTTATGTAATGCTTTGAAGATGGATAGTACAGAGCTTTTCTGTCATATTTAACATGCACTTTTCATCTAGGGGCTAAAGAGGTGGAGGTGTTATTTTTATAATTCCCATTTCAGCAAGTATAGGAAAATGGTTTCTTTCTTTTTTGGTATGATCATGATGTGATACATTTCATCGCAGCTAAAAACTCATTGCCAAAATTTAGTCACAAAATTATGCCCAGCTGTAGAGAAGCTGCACACTCTGAACTCTAGCAACAGAGCAAAATGCCAAACTACAATTCGTGAATTCTATTACTAAAGGATATCATTTTGGCTTCTAGTCACCCATCAAGAAAACCCATAAAGCCGGGTGTGCTTGTGCATGCCTATAATCCCAGCACTTGGGAGGCTGAGGCAGGAGTATCGATGTGAGTTCAAGACCAGCCTGGGGTACAAAAGTGAGCTCGAGATCAGTCTGAACTGCATAGTGAGACCCTGTCTCAAAAAGACAAAACAAATAAAGAAAACCCGTAAAGATTCCCACACACTCTAGTTCTTAACAATAAAATTAAGAACACAGGGAAGAGTGTGTACATCAAAAGTCATTTGTCTTACTTATTTTTTCATGGCTTGTACAAAATACCAGACCCCTATAGGAGAAAAGAAAAAAAAACAAAAACTTATTTTAGCTCTATCTCAGTTGCTCTTCTCTCACTGCTGGGACAAATACCTGACATCCAAAATGAAGGAAGGAAAAGTTTATTTAGCTCACAGTTACTGGAGGTTTCAGTCCATACTAGGCTGGCTCCACAATGAGTGGCACAGGGCAGAGAGCATCCATTCATGGTGGCAATAAAAAGCAAACAGTGCAAAAGGGATGGGTAGCAGCAACAATGGCAACAGAGAGCAAGTCTGTCTCTCTGTTATGTTACATTCAAACTATTGGCCTCAGGAATGGGTGTAGCACTGACACCTATAATCCCAGAAATACTCAGACCCATAATCCTACCCTTGGATCAAAATGTAGAACCGCACATCAATGACTGTATGAGGCTTGGGGGGACAACTGTACACAAACTATAACAAGTTCACAGTTTGCGATGGTTTCAGTCCATAGATAGCTGGCTCCAAAACATGGTGGCATGGCAGAAGGGCCTGGCAGAGAAGAAATAGCTCAGGGTATTGCAGGAAGACATCAGACCAGTGCTCATTCTTTCCCTTTTTATTCCATCCAGCCCATCTATCAGTGCCACCCACACTTCCCTCTTCAGTAAATTTGCATATGTCAATCCAATCAGTGCTCTAGTTGAGTATCACCTAACCAGATCCAGTCACCCCCCAAAAACCCCACTCATGAACACATGAAGCTCATTTAGATACAAACCACAGAACAGCTGGAGCCATATTCACTCTTACTCTAGACTCTGAGAAGATTGTTTTTTGTATGTTTCAGATGATTGGGTCTTCTCTACAGTGGTGGTGATTGAAATTCAGCTCATTATTTATCTAATCTCGTAGTTCCTTCATTCTTAGTAAAGTACGAATTCTCACTTTCTTCAGACATTTTCTGATTTTTAATATTACAGCCATGATGGCTTTTTCTTCACCTACCATGTAGACGTTCTCAGCTAGACCAGCTTTTGCAAGTAGGCTCACAGAGTCCTGGACCACTGATTAAACCTCAACTGCTCAGGCAACTGCAGGAGGCATCAGAAGGTGGACTTTTTAACTTAACAAATAATTATGAGCTATAGATTATCCAAAATCAAAAAGAAGAACTTATCAATTTCCTGTAAAAATGATGTGTGTAATTACAACATTATGGAGTGTATATAAAAAATCTTAAAAGGCATTATTTAAATCACATGTCTGCTACTATCAAGGTTGTTGTACTCATCCCTTCTCCATGGACTTAGTCTTGTCATGGGAACCAGCAGGCTCAAAATATGGTACCTAGCCGGGCGTGGTGGTGCATGCCTGTAATCCCAGCACTTGGGAGGCTGAGGCAGGAGGATCGGTGTGAGTTCGAGACCAGCTGGGGCTACAAAAGTGAGCTCAAGGCCAGCCTGAATCACATAGTGAGACCCTGTCTCAAAAAGCCAAAAAAAAAAAAAAAAAAAATATATATATATATATATATATATATATATATATATATATATATATATAGTACCTATGATTCCCTCGCCTTTAGAGTCTGCTGAGTTGTATACTATCAACACAATCCTTGAAATGTCTTCTTTCTGTGTTCTGAGAAGGGAACTAAACTGTCTTTCATGGTTTTCGTTTTCTAGATTTCCTTAGCTGATCTGACAGACACATGCAAATACCCTTTTTCACTTATGGATCTAAATGCCTGAGAAGTTGTGTCTCATGCAGGTGAACTTGCCTATCAAATAATTAACAATTATGCTCATTTTATGAAGACTAATATAGCAAACCATTTCCTTCATTTATAAGTTCTGGAGGGCCACCTGTATATATTGTTCTCAATACCAAGCAATGTTTCAATTAAAATTTTTTACTATAATAAAAGATATGTTGTCACGTGGCCCCCTCAAAATACTCCTCCACCCCAGACACCTTTCATAGTGATCCTCTTTGATCCTTTCTAATCAGTTCTGAAAATCCCCTTTCATGATTTATCAAAGACGTGGTGAATATTGCTGCACAGTGGTGTGCAAGAAACACAGGTTTATAAAAACAACAGTGTGTTCTCATTCATGTTATTTGCTGCATCTGGTATCATGTGAGTTCTGCCTCTTCCCCAAAGTCAAAATGACTATGAAAAGTATAATGGTGGATACATTGCATGAACTTGAGAATCGAGAAGTTTAGAAGCTTATTTAACTAGGTGTTTCAGCAGGGCACCAGTGTTCTCCCTTTGCAAACATCCTGATCTTGTGGAAGAGGAGAGCACGGAGATGGTGCGGATGGGTAGCTGGCTACTATATAAGGGAGGAAAAGAGGATCCCTTTCCCCGCTTTGCTTGTGCTGCTTTTGCCATTTTCTGTCACCTTAAAATGTTGCCCCTATGCCATGTCACTCTACCTCCATGAACTGTGAACTTAATGAACCTTTCCTTCCTTAATTCTGGGGTATTGGGTGGTTTGTCTCAGCAACAAGAGGAAAGTAACTAAGACAAAAGGTAAACATTTTGAATCAGCTCAGGAAATCAAGACAGCTGGTACAGAGCAACTAAAAATACTCATGAAAAGGATTTTCAAAACTCCTCCAGAACATGCCAACAATGAGGGCATAAGTGTGCTTCAAAGTTAGAGCTAGCATTTTGAAGGAGATTAATGACAATGTGTCTTTCGGTACAATACACTTAAAAAACTTAAACACATCATAATTTTGAACACACCTTGTATATACCACATGTAGTACTTGACAAGTACAACAGTCTTACTGTTTGTTGCCATATGTGGAAAAACTTGTAAGAAATTGACAGATGATAGCCTTAAAAATGTCTTTTTATAATATGAAATGTAATAGACAGGTGCAAAAATGTTGATTGCCCAATTAACTGTAAAACACATATCCATAAAATGATCCAAGCAGAATTTATTCTTAGCTTACGTATGTAACTCTGGAATCATTCATCTTGTTTTCTAAGATATAATTGACTTTTAATATTTGATGCCTTTTATCTTAATAAATATATAGTAGCGATCAGCATCAGATAAATTTGTTTCTAGCATGAGTGACTAATATTGAAAAAATTTTTTGCAAAGATCATAGCTCATATTTGAGTGAATGATGCAAAAACAGTGTTAACAACACGGAAAGAATTATCAGTTGAGAAGCATTCACACATTACACATTTTGTCCCTTTCTTGAATTTTTCAAAGAAGAGATACTGATAAGTCTCAAGTATTTTTCAAGTAGGCAAATGTTGCAATTGTGAAATGTCATCAAGTGATTGCAAGTTTGTATTTTGGCTATATGTCAAGTTAACTTGATTTCTCATGAGGCCCTTATTTTACATTGCACTTTAAAAAGCTTACAGAATGTTAGTTATATAAATAGCTTATGGGATAGAAAGATTCTGGAAAGAAAGACATCCTTCTACCTTGCTGTTGGGTAAGACTATGGACATTCTGAGTCTGGAAAGGAACCACAAAAATATAGAAGATACAATGAGTATATATTTCATATTTAGAAATACATAGAAGATTTAAAAGTATATATAAAGCCTAAATTTACAACCATTAAGATAGAGCTTATAGCTATATCATGGTAGGGAATATATCTTGTTTTTAGATTCACTGAAAATATTCATGAAAAATGACTGTACCTTAAGGCATGTACACAGACACACACATAGGCAGACAGACAGACAAACAGACAGACAGAGACACATATACACTAATAAAATCCAAAAATATTTTCTAATCATAAAATCAGAAATTGATAATAAAGTTTAAAGGCCTTTTAGCATATACAATTTTTAATAATTACAGTTTATGAAGCAATTCTCAGATCAAATAAAAATACCACACTTGCTTAGATTTCTAAATGTCTGTGAAAATGTGTAACTGCTTTTATCACATTCTATAGGGATTTATTCGAATATTAATGATTGATGGAAAATACCGATTCCAAGTTAAGTGTAAGATGTTTGGTATTCAGAAAGACAGTGATGTTAAGCTCTATAGCACAGTACCTATGTTATAGAGTAATAGTATCACAAAACTTCTCTTCTGGAGGTTTAAGAATGTAAGTTTCCATGTCAAAAATTAGAGAAAAGAAGTGCTACAAGGATAGCCAATATTTTGGCCCTAGCCCTTCAAGGTCAGTGTGCACTCAGGACATAAGAGAACCTATGCTGTAACATCCTATAACTCAGTGGTTTCCCAAATTTTCTGTTCATGGAGATTATGGGACCACAAAGGAAAGGGATTGACAATGTATAGTGTGCCTAAGGAGAGTCACCTAGAGAGAAAACATTCTCTTGGGCTTTCACAAAGAGCAAACTGGTCAAGCAATGGTCATGACTCATTCAGATGGCTGACACTAACAACAGTTCTACAAAGCACTCTACATGGTTCCAAAGCAAATCCTGAGGGGATTTGACTGACCTTGGGAGATACAAATGTTACATGTTTTGTTATGCAGGTCTTACTTTAATTTACTCTTAACCACCCAGAAGAAAAGTTTAACCATGAGACATAAAACTTAAAGCTAGATTAGTATGCTGAGCTGTAAAAGGCTTAATAAACTGCTTCTGACATTACCAGTTTTGCCAATAATCCATTGCGATTATGGAACAATGGACTATGTATACAACTACTTTCTCTTAGTTCAATGAGAAGAAATTTTTTTGTACCAACACTGATTAGAAAAATTATCATGTCTACATTCTGTGCTATGTATAACTACTAGGAGGACAACAATATGCATTTTATCAATTATTGGGAATGTACTACTAACATGTTTTTGAAAATGACACATTCTTATTTCTTATTAAAAAAAAAAAATGCCACACTTTTCCAAGGAATAAACCTAAAACTGCTTAGTGATAATTTATTTAAACATGAGCTGGAGGTAAGTGGGAGGGATCTACTCTTTTTTTTGTTGTTGTTTGGTGGTATCAGGGATTGAACACAGGACCCTGAACCTGCCAGGCAGGTGCTTATCCTACTCAGCTATCTCCCCGGCCTGATAGCTACTCTTGAGTTTTAAATTGTTAGACTAGGCTAGGAAAGACCAATTATTATAATATGTAAAAAAATACCTAGTATACTTTTTCATTCTCATATATTAACCTGGGTTGCTCAATGGTCAAATTATTTAATGCTCACAAAAATGTGAATTCAAAAGCAATTTATTGTATACATTTATATATGCATGCATATCTCTGTCTATATCTATTTATCTGTATGTCTATCTCTCTATATATGAAGGAAAAACTTTTCTGCCTGTGAAAGACAAATGCTTCAATTTTTTTCTCTTCCCTTTTTACTTTGTTCTTCACAGCTTTTGTTCTCTAAACCAAGAAAACAGAACAGCTATGACTTTGCATAATGCTTTTACTTCTAGCTCTGCAGAGTTGTGGGTGAGCTTATGTTCAAGGTGGCCAGTGGCTTGCAGACCAAATCAATTCTGCCTTGTAGTTAAGTGAGCATTTGGAAGGACTGGCCAGTGATAACTACTTCAGAGGTTCAGTTGAGCCTGATACAGGCCAGGGTCAGTTTCTGTGGAAAAACAGTGATTTCGCTCCTTGTTATCAATTCTTTTTCATTATCAGTTTGTATGTTCAAATGAGATGGCCTGTAACTTCAAGCTGTAGTACAAGGGGTGTGATAAACCAAATGGTCCCAAATCAGGAATGTGATTATTAAGTCACAATACATGGTCTTAGGCAGAATTCTGCTAAATTCAGGAATTTTGACAGAACATATGGAAAAACTCTCTTACCCCAGAGCTACTTTCCTAGACATTTGTTACATTTGCTGGGTCGCCATATTTGAGAAAAATTCTTAAATTGCAATTTCATTATGAATCCTGCCTAACCAAGATAGGATCAAGAAAATGTGGTTTCTTGGTCTGTAGCAGTAAATAGAAAACCTTATGGAGCTAGACAACTTCACCAATCACTGAATTGTGTGAAACTTTTGGAAGTGGGGAACTCAGAAAGCTATAGAAGCATTCTTCAGTGGATAGGACACCAAGATATTTAGCTTTGGGGGGGGTAGCGGTAGCTTGTATGATAGATTTCCTGGCCCTGCAGTAACTATGGTACCAGCAGCATTTGAATCTTTAGCAGCAGATCAAGCAAAAACCTCAGTGTTGGTGTACAGCCCTGGCATGTTTTTAGTTTCTTGAGGACATTTTTGTTGGACACTTGGAAGTAGGAAAGATTCTCCAGCCTTTATAACATTTCTGCAGCCCAAAAACTAGTCTTTCAATGGTATCATTTTCTGTAAACCTCAGAGTCAGAGATAGTAGCTTCACATAAAAACTCTAAATAAATCCCAGCACTCGGGAGGCTGAGGCAGGAGGATCGGTGTGAGTTCGAGACCAGCCTGGGCTACAAAATTGAGCTCAAGGCCAGCCTGGACTGCATAGTGAGACCCTGTCTCAAAAAGACAAAAAAAAAAAAAAAAAGAACTTTGAATATAGCATTGTAAAACTAGTAGACTAGGAAATTTCAGGGGTCCTCACTTGAGAATATTAGCCTAGCAGAAAGTTTGACTGAAAGATAGAGATTCACTAGGCTTTAATGTTTCTGTACCCAACCTTGCCTGAAGCCAATCTGCCTAGACATGTAATCACATTTTTTGATCAATTATTTTGTCTTAAATACATACTTATCTCTATTCCCATTCTTACAATTAGATATTTTATGCAAGCAAACTCATAACTATCTTGCTAGTCTTGTAGCAAAATACAGAAAGATTCATAAAGTTTCTTGATCACTTAAGTATGTTTTGCCTTTATTTGTCTTTAGTTTTATTTTTTAGAGGAAATATGAAAGTTCATGGGAACATACATGCCTTTGGTGGGTGAAGCCTCCATCAAGACCATCGAGACAGAAGTGTCTGAAGCAACAGCAAGTAGCCAACAGTGGGCTCTGGAGAGCTTCATCAGCAGAAGATCAGTCCCAGCCCCACATCCAGAGCTCAGGATCAGCTCCACTCCAGGCACAATGCCCATAGTAAACATGGCTCAGTATGCTGCACATTTCTGGGAGATGACATGGACTCTATCACAGAACTGAACTGAATACCAGAGCTGAACACCAGAGGTATTTAACTAGTTTTATTCTCCATTGCATCTTTTACTGGCTTTTTCCTATCTAATTGGATTTTATCTTGTATTTTTTTTGGTTATTTTTGTTTTGTGGTCTGCTTTTTAAATTTCTCCTTTCTCTTTTTTTCTGGTCTCCTGTTTTTTAATTCTGTTCTCTTTTTTCCTTTTTTCCCACTGTTTAAGGCTTTTGTTTAAACCTTCTTCTTTAGTTTCTTCTACTGCTCCTCTTTCTCTTTTTCTTCAAAGTGAGTAGACTTTGTCTCTTCCCTTTCTGATTACTCTCGTGCTTTCTCTCATTCTTTCCCACTAGTGTCCTCCAGTTTCCTAAAACTCAGGTGATCATTCTCTGACCTCCACTACTATGTTGACCTCATTTATCTTTACATGCTGAAGGGTAAAACTAGACCCATGTCTATCATCACACATTATCTAATGGATCAAAGATTCAAATACTAAAATAGAAACACTAAATCTACTGGAAGAGAAAGTAGGCAGAAATCTTGAAGACGTAGATGTAGGTAAGCACTTCATGAACAAAATTCAAACCATATGGGAAACACTACAAAGAATAAAAAATGAGGTCCAAATTCATTAAACAGCCTCACATGACACAGTAAATCACCAACAGAGTAAAGATACAATCCACAGAGTGGGAAACATTGTAGCCAGCTATTCCTCAGACAAAAGACTTATATCTATTTTTTTTTTTTTTTGTCTTTTTGAGACAGGGTCTTGCTATGCAGTTGAGGCTGGCCTTGAACTCACTTTTGTAGCCCAGGCTGGTCTCGAACTCGCACCAATCCTCCTGCCTCAGCCTCCCGAGTCCTGGGATTACAGGCATGAGCCACCATGCCCAGCTAAAAGACATATCTAAAACATAAAGAATTGTAAAAACTCAGACTACTCCACCTAGGTTCAAAGAACTAATCTAAAAGTGAGAATGCAAGATGAAGAAAAAAAATGGCAAATAAATATATGAAATAATTTTCAGTGTCATTGGCCATTCAAGAGATTCAAATTAAAACAACAGTGAAACCCCATCTCATCAATCAATAACAAATACTGGCAAGGCTGAGGGGGGAAAGGTATCCTTCTCTAGTGTTGGTGGTAGTGTAGATTGGTGCACCCATTGTGGATATCAGAGTTTAGACTCGTCAAAAACCTGGATTAGAAGTTCCATTCAATCCAGCTATCCCCCCCTGCTGGGTATCTTCCCAGAAGAATTGAAAATATCATACCATGGTGATATATGCATACCCATGTTTATAACAGCACAATTTGTCATAGCTAAATCTTGGAAACAGGCCACCTGCCTATCAACTGAGGAATGGATAAACATGTGTGGTGTTTTTATACAGTGGTACTACTCGGCCATAGAGAAGAATGAAACTTGAGATCTTTATAAGTGAACTAGTGTAACTTCAGACAATACTCACAAATAAAACAAACCAGACACACGGTAAACTGTGTATTGTTTCTTTAGTGTGAGCAGTGGAAAGAGTAAATAAGATTTGAAATATACAATAGATACTGTGAAATGGGAAGAAACTCTTCAAAAAGAAAAAGAAACTGGGATGGAGGAAAAGAGAAAAGAAGGAAAGGAAAGGGAAAACTATACATATAATAGTTAATATAGTCCTACTACTGATTTCTCCCAGTTCATTGAAAAGAAAGCTTTGTGCCTATGTTGCTTTATTCAGTTTTCATTCTTATATCTTGTAATCTGAGCAGCTATTTTTAAGATAACAATACTCAATGTATTAACCATTCTTACTCTTTTGTTACCTTGCTTTGAATTTTTATGTTTTTTCTTTATTTTATTTTTGTATTTTAAGGAAGGGTCTACAGGGTGTTCAGTGTCTCACTACTAGATCAGATTCATAGTGATCCACCTGTTTAGTCTCCCAAGAGCTGGGATTACAGGTGTGTGCCACCACACCCAGTCTCAATGTTTCAGCATGCCTGGGGGGTGGGGGGTGGTGGCACTGCAGGCCCAGGGATCGAATGTTTTTTCTTTAAAATAAAAAATAAAATTTGAAAGCTGATTTAGAAATGACATGAATGTCTGCCCACATAATTAGAACTCAATGAAGCTTGTGCCTTTTATGATTAAATAGAACAAGATTTCTGACAACAAAGTATTAAATTCTATAAAGTATTAAATTCTATAATAACATTTTTCTAAATGAATTCATATACCTCAATCCTGCAAGTCCATGTCTACAAATTTATAAGGAAATAATTAGTTGCCTGTAAAGATTTAACTATATATAAATGTTTATCACATACTCATAGGAATGCCTAAAAATGCAATTTAATATTGGTAATACGTCATAATTATATGGGGCTGACAAGCTGTCTATGATAAGGTCTTTAGCATACATTAACTCTGAAATCATACAAACGCTATGAAATTGATACTGGTACTCTAATATACAAGAAAAGTGGAGCAAAGCAGACTGAGCATCCTGCCAAAATTCCTTCTCCTCTTGGAGGTCCTACCGAGTCACTTCTGTTGGAGTCTCTTCATTAGAAATGTATTGGTGAACCCGACTGTCATTCTGGAGGACAGGAATTAGGCTCCATGACTTGACAGGGGGAGCATCAAATAATTTGTGAGTTTATTTTACTACAGTGTAGCAACTGTAGTCACATAACTGGTTAATGACAGAGGAGATATTAAGCTCAGAAAATCTTAGCCTTATCTACTATAATAAAAGATATCTATTAATCCAGAATGTGATATATGTGCCAAAACTATAGATATTAAATATGATATTAGACAATTGCTATTTTTCCTTTTTAGCAGCCAAGCCAAACTTAACACCTTAAAATCGATGTAAAGCTGTTTCAGCCTCCCCAATGCTGGAATTCCAGGTATGCATCACCACAGCTGTTTTGGTGGCCTATGAGGTCAGCATAGCATGTGGTACCAGGGATTGAACTCAGGTCCTTGCATTTGCTAGGCAGGTACTTAGACTGTTGAGCTGTCTCTCCAGCTCTGGAAAAACTTTTGATGGATGCTGGATCACACTTTTTAAAAAAATTTTAATGATGAGCAAACTGACAGATACAGTCCATGTTGTCAAGGAAGTTATGTGTTTAGCTTAAATTTATTAACATGTAGATAATTAGTGTGTCAATCTTGAACTGAGATGAGAACACTTTGTACTTCTCTTTTTCTATTGATTAAAGACTCCAAAAATGTATCATTGCTTTTAAATTAGCCACTCAAAAACATGGCATTTGAATAAGCACAGTGGATTTAAAAATGCAAAATATCATTTATGTAAGATAGGCACTTCATCTTCTTTCATCTTACCTCTCAGGAAGGCCTCCTATACTGAGACAGACACTCAGGCAGGGTTCACTGCATTTGTTCTGGTTCAGTGATGGACAAAATTAGCCTGTATACAGATAGCACTCATACACATTTGCATGAAAAAAGAAAATCATTGTCAGGCCTTTATTAGCACCACCAATCTTTCACTGATTAAAAAGTTCAGCTTTTAAAAAGTTATCAAAACCAGACTGAGGTTTATAGTTTATTGTGTTATGTAAGGGTTTCTGTAGTTGAAGGTAACTGTTATTAGGAAAATCATACTGTGTTGGACTTAGTGGAGCATCAAAAACTGTAGAGAATTGGATGTTGGTGAAAGAATAGACCCTGTAAATGTTGGAATTCATCAAGGTTACAGAGTAAAAGTGACAGTAAGACCTGGACCCAGTTTTTACCTAGGAGCAGTTGTATTACACTCAGACCAGCCTATACTACTTCTCATATTCTTTTTCTGATTTTTACCGAAAAAGTAATTTAATTCAGTAATTTGTCACTACTTGGGAACTATTTGTCTCCCCAACACTGGATGGCGATGAGATACAAGCAAGCCTTTCTTGTCTTCAACTTCGCTGTAATGGAAAGCATTACAGAATCTGCAGCAAGAATCATCCATTTCCCACACAAAGCCCACCTCTGAACATGGGCAAAGTCTAAGATGTAAGTTCTACTCAAAGCAAAAAGATTCTAATCTCAACTCTTTCACTTCAACAACTTAGGTTATACAAACTGTTCCAGTACTGAACAGTAGACAAATTTTGAAAATGAATATAATAGTACCCTCACTGCCATCGTTAATTTCTGCATGGTTTTATATCCAGATATATAAACATAAAACTTTTAAACAGATAAATTAGTGTTAAAAATTAAAAATATGTAACATCACAAATGTCTGTTCTATGTTCTGAAGTCTTAAAATTGTTTTCAAGACTAGAAAGCTGAACATTTTAACTATATATCAAAAACATCCCCAGAAGCCGGGCGTGGTGGTGCATATCTGTAATCCCAGCACTTGGGAGGCTGAGGCAGGAGCATTGGTGTGAGTTCGAGACCAGCCTGAACTGCGTAGTGAGACCCTGTCTCAAAAAAAAAAAAAAAAAAATCCTCAGAATCCAACTTATAATGCTTTCATTATTGCTTAATCCTCTAATTAGTTTAAAAAATAAACCGATGAATACTAAAGTCAGGTATTTACTAAATAAATGGTGCTTATTTCTAGTAACCAAACTCTGCCCTCATAAAACAGCAGTTGAATCAAGATAGCCTTTCTCAGCTCACTGTCCATCAAGAGTCTCAAACATTTTCAGTTAAAGCCTTCATTTTTCCTGTAGACAACAAATGTGGCCCAAACAATGCTGTCTCTGAGGCAGTCTCTGATTCAGGCTTTGAAATTTTATTTCCACTTCACCTAGGCTATTGCTTTGATACCGACAAGCAAACTTCCTCAGCACCTCTGCTGTGAGAGCAGCAGGGCCAGCAGCATCCACTGGCTTGGGTTTTACATCTTGCTCCGACCTCTTGACTGACCAAAGCTTTACACAGGTCACATCTTTGAGGATCTCTAGCATATTTGGCATGTCAGGTTTCTTTGGGTTGTCCTTAACCAAAGTCTTTCCAGAATTGAGTTTTTGCTCTCTACATTCTTTAATCAGATCAATAGCAGGAGATGGAGGAGGGGTGCTGTTGCAGCAGATGTATTAGAATCTAAGTCACCTATAGTGAGATCTTGTTCCTCCTGTAGAACCACAATTTTGGCCATCTGAGCTCTGAGAGCAGCAAGTTCATTTTTGAATGCACAGAAATTCTGCAGTGCTTCCTCATTCACCAGGGTTGCAGTCTTCAGTGGAGGCTCTTGTTGGGATAAGTTTGGTAAGGAAATACGCTTCCTTGGAGGCTTCTCAAAGAAAGCCTCATCCTGAAGGGGTAGATTGGATCTGAACTCTGTCCCGAGTCATGCTGAGTACTCTTCTCCTTCTATAGCTACCCAAGCAACATCAGCTGAAGACATCACTGCATCCTCACTTGGATGACTAGAATTCCAGTCTGTCATATGCCTAGTGAACTGGAACTGGACTCTTGGACACTGGATCAGAGATAATTTAGTGCCAGTTATCCTTACAATACTTTGAAATGAACCATGTGACTTTCCTGACCAAAGTACAGCCTGCATGCTTACTCTAACCTGCTGAAAAACTATCCTCATCAGGTGCTTAATCCAGCCAAGCATTTAGGTGGCAGAGCCTTCCAAATTTGCATTTCAAGTTCTTCAGGCATACATAGCAACACATGGTCCATAAAGCAAACGCCACTGCGTGGCAGCCAGTGCCTTCTCCAGCTACTCCACTACTTCTTGTTATGAGAAGACCTTTATGAAAATTTCCAGCGATTCTGAGACCTCTGGCATCTCCAAGTAGTGATTTTTCTTCTCATAGGAACATGAGATCACCAGGTCATGACCACTGTTCCACAGCAAATTATATCAGTGTCATTATGCCCTTTTCTAAAAGAACCACATCTCTCTAGTAAAAGGATATGAGGAATATTTGTAAATCTCCTGTGATGAAGCTTTAATTGAATTTCTCATTGAGGTCACAGTTTTATCTTAAAGGATAAAAAGAGTTATACATACTATGTATATGTGAGGGCTCCTCACTGAGTATTGGATTTAAAATCATGGTTAAAATCTTATCTGCTAAGGAAGATATCTCAGTTCTGAGGTTAAGGGCAAAGAAAAGAAGGCTTTCACTTTCCTTCTCTCAATTGTAGGGATGAAGGCCTTCACTTCTCTGTAGGGGCCTGGAGGCCTGTCGTAGTTACTCTTTTCTTGTGGCTGGAACAGATACCCGACACCCAAAATGAAAGAAGGATAGGTTTATTTAGCTCACAGTTACTGGAGGTTTCAGTCCAGACTTAGCCGACTCCATGGCAGACTGGCACATGGCAGAGAGCAGCAGTTCATGGTGGCAGAACAACTGCAGCAGAGGCAACAGAGAGTAACAGTGAGAGAGTCTGTTTCTCTATCTCTCTTATAATACATTCAGGCTCTTTGCCTCAGGATATTGCCTCATACCACACCCATAACCCCAGGAGTGCTAAAATCCATAATCCCAGCAATACTAAAACACATAATCCCAATGGATCACAAGTTAGTCTCAAACTCTAGAAGTCCCTGCCCCATGATTGCATGAAGCTTTGGGGGAACAACTAGACACAAACAATAAAAAGGCCCTAGTTGTGTTTCTTGTTGGAGTACAAAAAACTGAAGGGAATATAAATACTTTACTTGTTGATGGCCTGCCATTTCCCTTTTGTTGCAATAAAGTAGTATTTGTGGTATACTCCAAATAAGAGGAAAGACCATGTTTAGCAGATTCTTACAACTGCGTAATAGCCTTCTATTCTTTAAAAGCAATTTTATTTTATAATATTTTATAAGTTCTGTCATTAGGGCAGATGAAGACAATATGGTCCAGAGAGATGAAGTATTCTGTAAATGCCTATGTCTTCTGATAGAGGCAGGGATGTGCTTTAGCTAAAATAGGCTTCATGAACTTTTCATTCTGGTGTCTGGACATGCATTGATTACTGGGGTTTTATTCTGTTTCCTTAACTGAGAGAATGAGAAGTCAAGGAAAAAATGCTTAATTTAAAAACTGTATCCAAAAAAAGGAAGGAATCTAGTCTTTCATAGTACTTAATGTGTCATTAAAGTGTCACACTAGAAAGCAACTTGTATGTGAGTGTCTGTTAGGGATGATAGATTTAAGAAGCAGGATAAAGGGAAATGGCAGTCTTCCATGCCATAGCAAGGGTATATTCATGTTCCACTGCAGTGTTGGATGGCGACTGGGGATGGGTTCACAGACTCTCAAGCTGCAAAATTGACAGCACAACCTTACTTCTCCCAACATAGAGGTGATCTAAGTAGAATGCCATGTCATTAATTACAATTGAGAAACTAGTTTACTAGCAGAACATGTGCTATTTTGCATTTTGTTCACATTTTGCATTGTTCATAGGCTCACTCCTTTTGGATTTCATTTCATTTCTATAAGTTGCAGGGCTGATTTAACAAAAACAAACAAACAAAACCTTTCCTGGCTATTACAAATGCTGTGTTGTCTCATCCCCCCAACCCCGGGAAAATGAACTCCAGAACTTGTACTTGCCAGACAGGCACTTAGGCTGTTAAGCTATTTCCCTGACCCTATTGCTTGCTTTGTCATCTAACACTAAAAATATTTTAGGTTAGACACCCAGCTGGTGAAAGTTTATAAATTCTTATCCCTCTTTTAACTATTTGTGCTCTTCTATATACCACTCCCTCCATGCAGAACTCCTTTCTCTATTGTACTAACTTCTATTTATCCAGCAAACTCATCTCTTCTGAAAAGTCTAAAGCCAAAAATTACTGGTATGCAAGATGAGAATAGAGAAAATGACTCAGGAGTAATGGGTTTGTAAGGAATGTGCACAGGAAAGATGCCTGCAAAAGCAGAAAGAAGAGGGTAGAGAGCAAGGCAAACACCAGGATGGGTTTTATTCCTGGTGAAGTCAAGGAAACTTTCCACTTGCAGAACCTAGTGGTCCATATTCACTGCTGCAGAAAAGACAAATGAAAAGAGAAGTGAAAACCATCAGTAGTCTATACATGCACCTGCTTTATGCTAGAGAAACCTTGAAATGATTCTAAAGAATCTAAGAACAATGGTTCCTCAGAGGTAAATGGGTGCTGGACAGATGAAGACCATGCAAAGATGTCCTAAAGTTCTCAAGTATGTATGGAGTATAACACATGTGTAATACATTGAATGAAAGTAAATCAGAATAATTCTCTTGTTCATAATCACACAAAGTTAATAATATATGCAAACATCCCTGATTTTGTATGAGGTTAATATTGGATTTAATGGATCAAATAATTGAAATTCATGCAATAAATCCTTCATAAAAGTCCAAGTGCATTTGCTAACTACTGCATATTGGATTGGAAAACATTTGTATGTTAGTAGTTAAAAATTCTGATTTTTAGTCAAAACACCAGAATATCCTGAAATTCTACATTTTCTTTATACTACAAAGTTTTTAGAATTGTTTCTTTTCTTTTTTCAAGAAAGTAAAATACCTTAAAATACCAAATCTACGCATACCAAGAAAGGAAAAAAATCTTTAGTTTATAGAGTTGTAAGAATATTAGAGGGGAAATTTTCCACTTGGGGAAATTAAAGACTAAAAATGATAAAATTATTGAGTGTATTAGTTACTTTTTGCTCGTTGCTGGAACAAATACCCAACACTCAAAATGAAGGAAGGAAAGGTTTATTTAGCTCACAGTTTGTGGAAGTTTCAGTCCTTATTCGGCTGGCCCAAGGCTGAGTGGAACAGAGCAGAAAGCATCCAGTTCATGGCGGTGGAACAGCAACAAAATGGTGGCAGAGGTAGCCAACCAAACAGGGCAGCAGAGAGCAACAGCAACAGCTAGAGCTCTAGTCTGTCTCTCTGTCTCTCTTTATATTACATTCAGGCTCTCCACCTTAGCTCCCGCCATAGGCTACACCCATAATCCCAGAAGTACTTCCACCCATAATCCCATCAGTACTAAAACCCATAATCCCAGGGATCAAGGATCAAGTCTCAAACTCTGGAAGTCCCCACCCAGTCACTCCATGAGTCTTTGGGGGGACAACCAGACACAAACCACAACGTTGAGGTTCTAAAAAATATTTGTTGGGGGCTGGGGAGATAGCTCTGTGGCACAAGTGTCTGACTGGCAATTGCAGGCTCATGAGTTCAAACCCTGGTCCTGCCAAAAAAAAAAGAAAAAAATTTGTTGAAGTTTTAGTCTCCAAAAAAATCCCTTGGTAGGCCAATGGTGGTTTATTCCCCTTTCATTTTATGGGTATATGTATTCTTTCATTATGGGAACTTAGTACTATCTCTAGAAATACTAAGTTGAATTTACAAGTCATCATGTGATAACTTTTGTATCTTAAAACTTTTGTTTTGAAGTTTTTCTTTTCCTTGTGTCATAGTCTCATTTTGTCCAAATTAAATGACCCTTAATGGAAAAAAAATATTGGTCCCTCACAGTTCTGAAATAATACTCAACTTGTAAGATTCTCTTTTCTTGGACTACTTATAGCTAAACAAGAGATTGTTTTTCACTGATTTTACCTGGATAGCCTAAAATAAATTTCATTTTTTAAATAAAAATCTAGAATTGCAATTCTGTATGAACTCCCCGAAGTTTGGTGAAAATAATAGCTATTCTTTCAAAATGTGTATAATATTATTTCTTATATATTAATGCTTCTGAAGCTTTCAAAAGAATTTTCTAAGAACATTGACTATTTTAACCTTTTCAAGCTATTTTCTCAACGGTTTTGTTAGTCATTTTTCTGTCTCCAGGACAAAATATCAAACAATTGCCATTTAAAGAAAGAGATTTTATTTTGCCTACTGACAGAGGTTTCCATATATACTCAGCTGGCTTCAAGACAGAAATGTCTTGGAGGGAAGAAGGGAGGCAGGTGAAGGAGGGAGAAGGAATAGTAACAAGAGGAGGAGGAGGAGAAGGAAGAGAAGGAGGAGGAAAAGAATAAGGGCAGGAGGAAAAAGAGAAGGGATCAGGGACAAGAATGTACCCTTCCATGTCTTGTCCCCATTGACCCACTCCTCTAACCAGACTCCATCTTCTAATGACACAAAAATTCTTTCATGGACAAATCCACTAATGAGTATAGTTCCCAATAATCCTTCCAAAAGCCTCCTGCCATGGTTTGTCTAGAGGTACACCTCCAGAGCCACATGTAGTGATGGGGTGGGCTTCTAGGTTTTGTGACTGATTCGTGGTCCAGTTCTGGGATTATGGGTGTGAGTGCTACACTGACTGTAGTGTGGGCAGCCCACATAATATGTAAAGGAGGGAAAGAGGCTTGCTCGGCTGCTCCTCTCTTTTTGCTCTTGTTGCTTTTGTAGTTTTCCACTGCCTTGAACTGCTACCCTCTGTCATATAGCACTCTGCCTTGGAGCCAACTGAGCGTGGACCTATACCTCCACAAACTGCGAGCAGAATAAGCCCTTCTCTCCTTAATTCTAGGCATCAAATATTTTGTCTTAATAAAGAGCAAAACTATCTTGAGGTTGTGCTATCTCAACACACGACCTTGCAGAGGATCCTTCCATTCTGCTTACAGACATTGACCAAAATTAATGAATGGCCTCCAGTCTAATAAATTATTGACTTATGTTTTTTCTCATATTCAGAGAAGAAAATGAAACAAGATCAGCTGCACTTAGGATATTGTTCTTGCCACAGGTTTAAATGTAGATCTTTGGCAAATATTTTGTCTGGTACCAATTATCATTGGAAAAACATAACCTGAATGGTTGAAACCAAATTAGTGCTGAGGTTCATATCCATTTCCCTTTGTTCATGATGGCATTTACTTACATACAATTGGTAATTTCATCATGCAATTTATGAACATCTCTGGTTTATTATTGCCTTCAAGATTTAGTGTCGTGTTTTCTCATTCCAAATGGATATTATAAAGGAAGAGGGACTCATGATGTAAGAATGTATTAGTTCACAGTGTTGGTAAGACTTCAGCATAGCTTTTTGCTTTTTGTTTTCTGGTACTGGGGATTGAACGTCAGATCCTGTGCTTGGCAAGGAGGCTTTTTTGCTGCTGAGCTATCTCGCCAGCCACAGCATAGCTTTTTTAAAGTATCACCACCAAAATTGATTTACATATCTCTGATAAAATATTTGACCTCACAACTTTTACTGAATTAACGTTTGATGAGGTTGAGAACTTATATTAGCACAAATGAAATTATGTCAAATAAAATATTCTGTAAATGTCACAAAGTAAATGAGAAGTTTTTATAACAGAATATGTGTCTATTCTGGGAGCATATTCAACATAAAATAATATCCAAAACTTTTAGTTCTATAGTTTCAAACTACTTTGAACATTACTGGAATGAATTTTTAAAACAAAAGTTACATGTCCAAACTTTAAAGTATAGTCAGAGGAGGTTGAAATATTTTCTGTTGGTTTGCTTTATGAATGTGGAGACATCCTGAGTACAAAAGGAAATCATTGGCTATATATCTAACACCCTGAGACTTTTTCTTGGCACACAGGGCATTTGGAAGGGGCCATATAGCTGTCATTTGAGGTCTGTGGGTTGACCTGCTGGGTACAACATAAGGGTAATATATGATAGCTGGCTTGGCAGGTATGAGCATTGGTACAATATTTATGAATTCCAGCTTTGCTTCTGGACTCTTTATAGTCTAACTAACTAACAGGTGAAATTGTAAAAGGTAACTACAGTGTTAGAGGTGATGCAAAGTCTTACATTAGCCAAAACAGTAAATAGACAAGCAAATAAGGATGTTTTAAAGATCCACAGGAGATTTATTTCATGTTATTATTAACAACATTTATCGAAAAATCTAATAATGAATGTAAAAACTATAGCAAAAGCACATTTTGAGCTCTTAGGTCTTACCGATGGAGATAGTAAGCTGAAGATGCAGAGATGTTTATTTAATCCCTGGGTAAAAAACTTTAATTGCAAAACTAATAATCATTAACCAGAGAGGTAAGGAATATTTTTAATTGACAGTGAAAAAGAACTCCAAAAAGTTGCTCTCTGTTAGAAACAATTCTTCCTCATCTAAAACATGGAAACTAGATACACTTCACTTCAGTGTTTTGAAACACAATGTCTTGTGGAACCCAATCAGTGGGATCAAGAAAGAATATGTCCAGTCATGGAACACTGTGTGGCCAGTACCAGCCAGAGGACCAAATCGCTTCAAGGATGCCAGTGAGCAACACAGGCATGAGCCAAGATGGAGAATGTGTTAAGGGAGATTTGAAAGAAGTCTGGGGTGTCACTAACCTTGAGACTGAAGGAGTGAATCACGGCCTTTGTGATTGGTGGCCCAAGGTTATGACTGTTTGAAGATCAGGTACCTGTGAAGTATATGCTAATTGTTTTATTAAAATATTTATCTTCTCTCCTTGTTGGGACAAATACCTGACACCCAAAATGAAGGAAGGAAGGTTTATGTAGCTCACAATTACTGGAGGTTTCAGTCCATACTCAGCTGGCTTCAAGGCAGAGAGGTACACGGCTAGAGCAGAAGTTTGTGATGTCAGAAAACAGCAAGAGCAAAGGAGAGGAGCAGGGGCAACAAGGGCTACAGAGAGCAAGTCTGCCTCTTTGTCTCTCTTCTGTTACATACAGGCTATCCACCCCAGGAGGTGTGTAGCAGTCACACTCATAATCCTAGCAGTCCTCAGACCCATAATCCCACTAAAAATCAGACCTGTAGTCCCAGCTTTGTTATTTATTTATGTATTTATTTATTTATTTATTTCATTTTGGAGGGGAACCTGAGATTGAACTCAGGCCCTTACGCTTGCCAGGCAAGTGCATATTCTACTGAGCTATCTCCCCACCCCCTATTATTTTTTTTTAAAGAATTTTTTATTTTATTTATTTATTTTTTTCTTGTTTCAGAACCTTTATTTGTTTATTCACTCATTTTTGTGGCAAGCTCAGCCCGCCCTGAGGGTAGGGCTGGCGCAGCATGTGGTGCTGGGGATCGAACAACGGTCCCTGAAGCCACCCAAGCTTTCCCAAGGAGGCGCTTTAGACCACTAAGCCATCCCGCCAGGCCCCCACCCCCTATTATTTTAATGAGAAAGAAATAGCAATAGCAGTTTCAGAACAGGTTAGTAGGACAGTTACAACAATTAATACACTGTATATTGTTGTCTTAGTAGTAGTTATTCAGAGTATAAGATGCAGACATAATATCTTGTCTAAACACTTTTAGTACAAATCTTTCTTTTCATTGAACTAATAGAAAGTAGCTGTATATCTATCCTAATTTTTTTTCACTTTTAAAACCTATTTTTTCTGCAGTTTTTTAGGGAGTGCCCTACAGAGCATTTAGGGTCTCATTACTTGGGACTCCGAGTGATCTACCTGTTTACAGCCTCCCAAGAACTGGCATTATAAGGGTGTGCCGCCACATCCAGTCTCAATTGCCTCTCAGCATGGCCTGGGGGGGTGGGGTGGGGTGGGGTGGGGGAGGGTAGTACGGCAGGACTGGGAATTGAACACACAGCCCCTGCACCTACAGGGTGCAGGTGCTTTAATGCACTGAGCTATTTGGCCAGTCCCTAATCCCAGCTTTGGATCATGAATTAATCACAAACTCTAGAAGTCCACCCACCTGTGACTGCATGAATCTTTAGGAGGACAACTATGCCCAGACCAATTATATATATATATATATATATATTATATACATATATATATATAATATATATATATATAATATATATATATATGATTAGGTTCAAGGATATATATATGATTAGGTTCAAGGATATATATATATATATATATATATATATATATATGATTAGGTTCAAGGATATATATATATGATTAGGTTCAAGGATATATATATATATATATATATATATATATGATTAGGTTCAAGGATATATATATATATATATATATATATATGATTAGGTTCAAGGATCCTTGAACCTAATCATTCACAGCACAGTCAGAACTCCCAGGCAAGGAGGCAAGTTGGGATTACCTAGAACAGCTGGCTATCTTTTCATAAACATCCTAGAAAGTCCAAAAATATAAAAAAACTAAAATGTTTTATTAATAGTTGCTATTTTGTTTTATTTTTTTCAAAGTGAATTTTAGAGAAACATTTCTGAAAAGAATACATAGCATGAGATCAATAATAGATTGCATGGCCTGTCCCAGCCCAGCCCAAACCCCACCGCTGGGAGCTGAGCCTGCGCACCCGCTGCGGGTAAGCCCCTGCGCCCCTCTGCCCCGCCTCTGCGTTCCCGAGACTAACTTCCTGTCCCAGCCCAGCCCAAACCCCACCGCTGGGAGCTGAGCCCGCGCGCCCGCTGGGTCAGGATACTTGGCCTGCCTTCCCTTTCCCCCGCACCCCCCCCCCCTTT
>PVJA010022282.1:0-14912 GCA_004027025.1 Myocastor coypus
TACAAGAGAGTTAAGATTGTAACACTAGTGATTCCACTTTTTTTTTTTTTTTTTTTTTTTGTCTTTTTGAGACAGGGTGTTCACTATGCAGTTCAGGCTGTCCTTGAGCTCACTTTTGTAACCCAGGATGGTCTCAAACTCACACTGGTCCTCCTGTCTCAGCCTCCCAACTGCTGGGATTACAGGCGTGAGCCACCACACCCGGCTCTGTCAATTTCCACTTTTGTTGTCAGTGCTTCTGGGAAAAAAAAAAAAAAATAGCCAGCCAATGTTCAGGAGCATTCTTCCTATGAATTCAAACTTTTGTGTCTTAGACTTTTGTGTTTCATTCATTTTGAGTTGATCGCTGCATATAGCAAGAGAATGTTTTCTTTTTAATTTTAAAGACAGTAATACATTTTCGTAAATATGGATATCAGTTTTTGTAGCATTGTTTACTGAAAATGCTTTACTTTCTGTTCTCGCTGCTTTTGTTGAAAGGCAATTGGCTACACATACATGTACTTGTTTCTGCCTCTTCTGTGTTTCATTGGTCTGTGTCTGTTCTATGAGAGTACTCTGATATTTTGGACACTATAGTTTTGTAGTATATCTTGAAGTCAGGTATGTGGTGTTTTCAGCTTTGTTCTTACTCATGACGGGCTCTTTCTACATGAGGTGTTTTTGTGATTCCATGTAAATTTTGTGGGTATTTTTGTTATTCTAGTAAGAGTGTCATTGATATTTTCCTAAAACTTTGGGTTGTATGGATATTTTAACAATATGAATTATTCCAATCCAAAAATGTGGAACGCTTTTCTATATTTTATGTCCTCTTCGTCAATATTATTTTAAATATAAAAGAATTATATGAAGCATTAATCACAAGACTTTGTAAATAGAAACAGAGAGAAAGAGAGAGAGAGACAGAGAGAGAGAGAGACAGAGAGAGAGAGACAGAATGGAGGGACTTGTCTGATGACCTTCAGATTAAACACTTAATCGCTAATTATTGAGTATGAATAATCCTTTACTGGGCACTAGGATTCTAAACTCAAAGAAATGATTTCAGTTTCACAAATTATAAAGTGATGTGTGTGAGGAAAGTAGAATAGACTAAAGAGAGATGAGTCTAACCTCTTGGTGCAGCAAAACTAAGAGGTAGCAAAAGCAGGGAAAGCCGAGGGTTAGGAGAAAATTCCACCCTAATAGAATAGTCTATGAAGAGAAGATCAAGGTGTACTCATATGTCAGAAAACATGGAGTACACAGTCACTTTATTCCTATCAAATTAATTCAGTTAAATTAAAGGAAGAGCTACTAGTTGTACAGATTGGTGCTTTGATTATGGCTCATGATATTTCTATCATCTATCTTTATTTTGTGCTTGTCATTAAAGTATGTTTTCCCTTTTTCTCAAGGTTAAATTAAATAATTGAAATTATGAAAGTAGGTTTTACAAAGCAATATTGGACATTTCTTTTTAGTCAGTGTTTCCTGTCTTTATCCAAATCCAACCATACGAGTGACGTTGAGCATAGCAAATATAGTTTGCTCAGTCTCATTCATTCAAGTAAACACTTGAAGGCTCCTCACATCTCTCTGGGGTCTTTACACACCAGGTCTCCCCCACCCTCGAGCTCCCAGTCTCCACTCTTTGGGTTGTGATGATCAGCACATTTCTGCATTTAGAAAGCATTTGGATTTTCTGCTGATTGACCAAGGAATTAATTACAAGCCTTTTATGATTTAAATTTGTAAATGTCAGCAAGTTTCAGAGATCTGTCACCTTTCATCTTAGTAGCTGCTTCTCCTGACTTTGGCCCTTGACATTTAAGGGGAGGAAAAATTACGCTTTTTCTTAGACTTATTGTCAGTGAGACTGATGAAGACAGAATGACAAGAGAAAAGCCACCCAAATTTTATTAATATGTCCCTCATACATATACAGAGGAGTACTCGGCGCTGAAACTCAAAGGGGATGTAAGAAATTCTAGTTATATAGTATCTCCAAAAGAAAGCAAATTCATGGAAAAGTGACAATACATAGGCAAGAGACCTTGAACTCCTGTAAGTCTCCAACTGTTGGTTAGCAAATATTTAGAGAAACTAATGGAAAATAAAATTAGGTTTTACCGCAGTGACTTGCATGGTTTCTTTGATGACATCTCTGGACTTATAAACATCTTGTTTTCCATACTGTAACCCAAATTTCATTGAGTTAGCAACTTCATTTATTTCTTTGGAATCAAACTCTGGTGAAAGGTGAATCAGTGCTAAGTTTCTTTTTTACCATAAGTGAGTGTAACTTTATGTAAATCAATGTAATGATAACACTATTAACAATACCCTCACTAACAAATCGACTGTTCAATCAATGATGGAATAAATTTTATTTATTCAAGTAAATATTTCATTTAAATCAATGAAGAATATTACCATAAACCAAACTGTCTTTACTTATATTTAGTAAAAATAAAGATAAATAGAAAAGTTTCAAATGCTTGAAGTCTTAATCAGTACATATTAATTTTGTTTTTCTTTGTACATTTTCTTTTATCTTTCTTTGCTTTCTTTCTTTCTTTCTTTCTTTCTTTCTTTCTTTTTTTATTTACTACTTTCTTTTGGTACCGGGAATCAGACTCCAGGCTAGTGCTTTCCAGGCAGGTAGATGCTATGCTGCTGTGCGACATTCTCAGTCCTGCACATTTTCCTGGTAGAACTCTATGAGCTAATAAAAAGATCTTTCTCACTTCATCTCAGAGGAACAGGCACCATATTCCTTGTCTCATTTCTAAGAATTCAGTTAAAGAGCAACAACTTGGATCTCTAATTAAGAAGACATCAGTCCTCTGTGTCTCTCAACATCTCCTGCCAACTCAACCGCTTGCACATTTTCAAATCTGCTGCTTTATTCTCCCAGAGAAGAGTGACCATCTTCCTTAATGTTTCATCTTCCTCCTCTGGTAACTCATGGTACTGTTGTAGGCAACTCGCTTACACAGACATATAATGGGCACTAAGATAAGGCCAGACCCTCGAAAGAGACACCTCGCAAGACGAGATACCTTGAACTGTGAGAGAGACAGATGATCCCATTGTAGGCCAGATCTAAAGACCAAACAACAAACAAATGATTACCTCCCTAAAGATTAGCATCCGCGTTTAATAATCACCTTGAAGAAGCCAAGAAAAGTCACTAAGCCAAACCATACTGGATAAAACCCTCTTCCATATTCATGCCCGCTTGCTACATTACTCGCTTCCGCATTTGCTCCTGGATTTAATTTTAAAATTGTTCAATTTTACCTGAGCAATTGTACTTGTAACCTCATTTTGTGACCGCAGTTTTGTGCCACTTCATGTACAAGTTCCTACATGTTACACTTCAGACTCACCTCATTTCATGTTTTTGCTTTATAATAACCTGTAGAAAAGGCAGATTTCTGGGCAACCTGCTGGAGTCCCCTTCTGTTCCTCTCCTAGGCAGAAGCTTTCCTTCTCCCAATAAATACATTCTGCTCTTAGCTTCCATTTGTTCCTAAATTTTATTCTTTGTTTTTATAAAATACTAACTTGTCTTAGGTATCTTTCAGGTTGAGAGTTTCATTTTCCTATATCAGTAAGGGTAGCTTGGAACCACCGTGTCATAGTTAAGGTTCCAAGAGACCCATAGGTACTATATTAGGAAAACCATCTAGAGAAACTGATGTGCTTATTCCTACCAATATTCTACATAGAAATAATACCTCTGTCAGCCCAACCTCATCCATCCTGAAGTCTAACGGGCCCAGGTATTACCGCTATAGGAGCAATGTGAAAGAAATATCTCAGTTGAATATGAAAAAATTTCCCCTTTTCAAATGGCTTTTTCTAAATCCGAGTACCTACGGTGCTGATCGAACAAAAATGTTCAGCTACCAATTTCATACTGAAGCAGTATGAAGTGTGTCAATGACAGCGAACACAAAAATGGGGACTCTCTCCACTAGAAGCATCAGCCTAATATTTCCTTCAATTCCTGTGGAATTGAAACATGTAGTACAGGTGGTTGGCATATTTTCTCTTAACAATTTCTTGATTTCTGGGAGAAATTGCAGTATAGAACAAAAATTATTAATTTAAGCTCACAGTCATGACAAAAATGGGTTCAAAACTATATAAGCTTGGTTATTAATATAGAACACTATTCTCAAAATTTAAGCATCCTCTAATCTAAGCATAAAATATTTTATGATATGTAGAATGAATATAACAAGCTTTCCTGACACTAGGATCCTATATTCTTTCCAACCCCACGGTGTTTTCTATTGTACTCATGAGGGCACTGACCTTCCAGGCCTGGTAACTGCCTATGTCAAGTTCTTGTAGATAAACATCATATATCTTTTTCTGTGACTCACCTTGAAATTTGAGTGGGAATTTTCTTTGTTTTTCACTGCCACATGTTCCTGTGCTGCCAGGCCCCAAGTTCTTGCAAATGTGGGCCTCATCTTCACTTGGGCTGCTGTTTCCACCCGTGATGGCAACCTCTCCTACTGCACCAGTGTCATACTTGCTTCATCTTGGCAGAGCGTTTAGGAATTTGTGACTGTGATGGTTTCGTATCTTAAGATTTTGCTGATTTGTTTCAGTTGTTTTTGTGGTGTAGATTGTCTTCTTGGTACATCTGATGAAGATTCTCAATTCTCTGACGGTTCCTTTTAGGTTGCTGACTCTCTTTTGTGTTAGGCATCCAAGCTAATGGCAGAGTTTCTTATATGAATAAGCTTGTGTGCCAGTCCTTTTGGAGAAAGAATACAAAACCAGTTACATGTGTATAAATTTTAAAATTATAGTTGTTTTTGTTCAGTGATACTGTCTTCGGCTCACAGTCACTGAGATGTTAAAGATGTTGCTATGGGAATAAATTATCTGATATTTTGAGATATTATGTCAGGATTTGAATAGTAAAATATGTAAGCCTGAAAATGGAAATCGATTCATCAAGAATTACTGATTATAAATATTTACATTTCTCAGAAATGACAGTTACCTAGATTTCCTATAGTGCTGGTTTAGACTTTTTAATTCTTAAATGCAATTTAGTTAGTTTATACCTTTGAATAAATTTGTAAATTGAAGAGATTATATAATCAAATGATCTTAATATTTCTCTAAAACATTTGAATAGGTTATTAATGATAATTCACTTATATGATTTATAACAAGTGAAAGTGATTGCTTGCCACTGCTTGTAAAGTTTATATTAAAAATAATAAATATGGCAAGTATTCTAAGTTTAAGATATCAAATTTTATCATGTTTCACTCATTGGGTTTTCTGTATCATTTGCTTTTCAGGCTAGCAGAGAATTTCAACACTGCTTACATTCGCACAGAAATATTAAGTTGTATAGTAGTCACATTTCCTTTGATGTCACAAAGATACTTAAAATGCACAACTTAAAGTAAGAAGGATTTATTTTGACTGGAGTTTTCAGAGTTCTCAGTCTGTGGTCGCTGACACCAAGGCAGACAAAGCACAGTGCGGATTGGCAAGGACAGTTTCGCATGGTCACAGCCAGAGCTGGGACAGGAGGGAAGAGCAGGAGAAGGGAGCTGGGGTGGAAAGAGGAAGCAAGGGGAGAGCAGCAGTGAGCAGGCATCATATCCAAGGTGCCATCTCGAAGACCCACCTGGCTAGCCTGGAAGTATGCTTCCTTAAGCTCCTTGGCATCTGACTGCCAAGGCAGCATGGCCATCAAGATTAACTATCAGATATTCTCAGACCTGAAATCTTTGTTCCCTACACAAAGGGAATTCCATCACTATGCTCCCTGGGAGGACTTGGCTTGTGCAAACTTAGAGAAAAGTGCAAGAGTCATGGATAGGCACATGTATTTTCTTATAGTGAGGTAAAATTTTCATTTTTCTCACCATAATCATAACTAGTGGAAAAAGTTTTCTAAACCTCAGTGTTATATAATTCATTGAAAACCAAAAAGGTAAAATTTCATATATGCTCCTAGGTATGAAATATTTACTGTGTTTGTAGTGTTGATGACAACTGCCTTGCTACCCTGTTGTCTTTGTGGTAAAATCTTGCATTTGTGTTCATTTGATGGGCTAAGGAGGTGTGAGAGGTGCATTTTCTCACATGTATTCATATTGTCTTCTACATTTATTTTTCCTTTTTGTGGCCAGCTCTGGACACCCTGGAGGTGGGGCTGGTATGGCTTATAATACTGCGTGGGGATCAAACCACAATCCCCGTGCTTGCCTGAGCTTGCCTATGCAGGCGCATTAAACTACTGAGCTATCTCACCAGGCTAAAATTTTATGTCTATATGCTGCTAGGATAAAATTTCCAAGGTATATTATATCTGTGTTTAAATTCATATTTATTATTCACTAGAATTTCAGAAGAACAAATTCAATATATTTTAAAAAACTGAAATATATCTGGTATGTTTCAGTTTTTACAAAACAGTCTGTTGGGACTTTTCTGTTCGAAAATAAACATTTATTTTTAAATTTAAATTGATGTGTTAATATGAATTACTGAGAATTCCATCTTCCTGAGTGTTCATCAAAGATAGAATGTGTCTAAACTAAATAACATTTTCTTAATTTTGTGGCATATGAGAAATTTGATGCTTATGTTTCTCTTTTGCCTTTTTCTTCTCACATAACTTGCTTCAAAGAAATGATTCCTAAAATAACCCTTTTTTTTTTTTCTTTCCCAAGAGACAGTAAGAAAGAATCTGCTGTCTGCACTAGAAAAGGCAGGCGTATGTGAGAGTCAGACCAGAGCCAGTAAGACATTCAGAGGTTGCTGCAGTGCAGGGAAAGACGGGTGCTCTGAACCTGAGTCAGGGGGTGAAGAGGGCAATAGAGGAAAACAACTGGGTGACCAAGAGTGCATTGACTTCTTTTTCTTTTTTTTTTTTTTTTTTATGTATTTTAGTATAGGGTCTACAGGACACATGTAGTGTTTCTCCTGTTTCCAGCTTCCTGAGCTTTGGGACTACAGGTGCCACCACCACGCCCAGTTTCACTGATATTTGTAATGACTGCATTTTAACTTCCCAGACCTTGACTTGGGAGACTGAATGCATGATGGCCCCTTTATCAGTTCTGAAAGCACAGTAAAGCAACTGGCCTAACCAAGGGAGAGGTGATGAATTTAGTTTGGAGAGTATCGGGTTCAAAATTGTCATCTACGATCTTTTAAAATTCAGTTTTGAATATGAGTTACACAAAATTTAAACATCTGAATCCAGAGATACAGAGCTCTATGGCTTCTCCTCAACTGCTTCTCCGCCTCACTGCTTTCTATTATAAAGTAAAAATCATTCATTTATTCTTTCTTCTCTAATGAACTTTACTAGTAACATACAACAGATAATCACACGTTATGCAGTTATCACTTGAGAAGCTGCCACAACTTGAATAGAGCCAAGTAACCACAAATCAGAACAGAAAAGAGAAATGTGGTATTCCAAATTCCAATCCCTCCACAATCATACCCTTCTCCCCAAAGTAGCCAGAAGCTTGACTCTTTATGCAAGTTTACCTGTTCTCTTGTTGCGGAAATTATTTTTTTAACTTCTTTTTGTAAGTTACTTGGAGCCCCTGAGCTAGTATGAAGATTGCTGTACACTGAAAACTGAGCAAATGCAGAAGAAGGCTTTCTTAGAATTTCTTTTCTCTAACCAAAAGCAGCCCCTCCTGGGAACTACTAGCTCATATTCCTTGCAGGGATATTTCACTACTATAAAGAGGGAAGGACAGAGAAATAGTACCTGAATGGAAGAAAAATCCAAAATATTTACTTTGGTCTAAGAATTAATTTATTGATATATTATTGCTATGGAAACATTTTGTGTTCCTGTACAATCCTTTTCTTTCCTTCCTTTCCCTTATCAAATAGATATACAAGGTATAATTGAAACATACAGTGAATGTTTAAATTTTAAAAATGCATTGCAATAAAAGACATATTGCCACTAACCTGTCAGCTCCCTTCCCCCATTGCTTCCCACCCACTCATCACGTGGTTCCTGTCCCTTCCTGAACTCTGCTGGAAGTCTTTCACGAGAGTCTTTGTGGTGTCACTGTGGCTGCCTCAGTGTCCTGAATCTATACAAAACATTTCATTTTCGTGGTCACTTTGACTTTGGGGAAAAGTCAGAAGTCTCGTGATGCCAGATCTTGTAAACAGAGTGGACAACGACAAGATTCGAATATTTTTACAAGCCTGCCCACCGCACAGACATTCATGAAGTGGACATCCAGAGCTGCTGCAGAAAGCGCTGTGAACAGGGGCAGAGTGCACTGCAAGTGAAAGCAGCTGGCTTTAAAAGTGGGTAAGTTCTAAAATGAGAAGCAGATACTGGGAAATGGGCAGACATTATTCATAGGTGAGAAGGAACCCAGATAAGGAAAAGGAAAAGGAAGGAAAGGAAAAGGGGAAAAAAGCAATTTAGTTATACTACTACTGTTTCTTAGTTTGCTGAAAAGGAAGCCTCATACCTATATAGACTGAAGATTTTTATGTCCTTATCTGGTATTTTGAGCAACTACTCTAAAGAAAACAATAAGCAATGTATTAAATATTGTCGTTCCATTATTATATGTTTATATATTTAGTACAGAGTCTACAAGGTCTCATTGCTCAGATCAGATGCAGTGATCCTCCTACTTTCAGGTTCCCAAGCCCTGAGACTACAGGGCTGCACCACCATGCTGTCTCAATTGCTGTCTCGCTATGCCCTGGGGGTGGAGCCAGCACAGCACACCGGGAATCGAACCCTGGTCCCTGTGCCTGCTTAAGCAGTTGCTTTAATCCTCTGAGTTATCTAGTCGGACTTCTTCTATTATTTTGTTGTGCAATTTTGTTTCACTTTTTTCTATGAAAAATTAAGGGCAACCACTCAAGGTGTCATAAGACAGCCAAAGCAGCAAGAGCAAACATAGCAGAAGAGCAAGCCTCTCTCCCTCCCTTATAATGTAAGCAAGCTGGCTGCCTCTGGGAGGGTGCAGCACTCACACCATCCCTGCCCTCCTGCACAGGCTCAGGATGCTTATAAAGTGAGGAGCCTAGCCCCCTCTGAGGTTACTTAACTCAACTTCTAGACTTTTTAAGTTGACACAATGTATCAGCCATTATAAGCTCTTAACTGGAAAATTATGATGTATTTACAATTGCTATTTCTCTCAAATAATGTGGAGGAAATCAAAACGTAGTCATATTAAATAACTTGTTCAAAGTCAAAGAATTTGCAATACTAGGGCCAACATTTAACACAGAGAGTCTTACTTATCATATATTGTTAACCAGCTCCTTCATCCATAGGACTCACTTTTTTTTTTTTTTTTTTTTTTTTTTTTTTTTTTTGTCTTTTTGAGACAGGGTCTCTGTATGCAGTTCAGGCTGGCCTTGAACTCACTTTTGTAGCCCAGGCTGGTCTCGAACTTGCACCGATCCTCCTGCCTCAGCCTCCAGAGTGCTGGAATTACAGGCATGTACTACCACGCCTGTCAAGAACTCACTTTTATACAGAATAGCATGAATATGTATAAGAAAATGCATGTGCTAAATTTCCTTCAAAACAGTCACTGCTGATTACCAAGTTATATGAAACTGTATGCCATGCACAGAAACTATATTATATGCACAAAAATGTATGCCATTCAAAATGAATCCAATCAAGAGTTTTCACAAAAAAAGCACTGAAGAATACTGAAGAATATGTCTTCCATAACAAACTTTTAGCCATACATACAACTACTTTCTCTTAGTTCAGTGAGAAAAAGTTTTGTGCTAACAGTGTTCAGAAATGTTACCATGTTTGCATCTTGTACTCTGAACAACTACTATGAATACAATGACATACATTGTATTAATTATTGTGGCTGGCCTACTAAACTGTTTGGAAACTGTCTCATTGTTATTTCTTTCTCATTAAAATTAATAAAATAACATAAAATAAACTTTTAGCAATGGTTTTTGAAAATCTTCAAGCACCTGACAAAAGCATCACTCTAGGCACACAGTACCTGTAGTTAATTTTCTGAATTTAAAAGCTCCCATGACACACAAAATTTGCCATGTTTGTCTTGTAGGAGGCGAACCCCAAACTTCCTATTCAGGTTCTCTGAGCATTGCCTAGACATGAGGAATAAATGAGCACAGGCAGAAATTCCCCTCTCTGTCTAGCCATTGCTGATGGCCACTAACAAGAGAGATGAGTCGGAGTCCGTGCTACTCTTTGCATATGTGTGACCCCCTGGGGCCTAGGTCTGACTTTCAGGGTCTTCCCTCATACACCAGCAAGAGCTGGCCTCATATACAGAAAGAAAAGTAAATGAAAAATGACCCAAGCAAGTTCAAGTAAAACAATCTCTGACTAAACCTGTTGTAACTCACAACTCCAGGAAATACAGTGACATTTTCCTTGATGGAAATAATGCTTCTTGGCCTCTCTCAGCCCACACCATGACTCGCTACACCGGGCAACCCTGACAGGAGCTTGGCTCTGTGCTGCCAGGATCACTTCCAATGAGTTCACCTCAGAAACAGGAAAACATCAAATAGCTATAGGCTGTTCCTCTCAGGTCCTGAAGGAACTGATTTTTCAAAATGGAGAAAAATATGTCACCATGAAATGGAACATTTATACAGCATACTACTAAGCATTGGGTCAAATGCCTGTTGGTGAATTTTAGCAGCAATGCCTACTGAGGGCTGTGGAGCCAAGTTCTGTGAAGGATTTCATCCTACTCTCCAATAAAGCTTTTAATTATGAATACTTTTTTGAGAGCATTACATTAATTAGCCATCTCCTCAGCAGGCTGCTTCCTAGGGCTCTTTCCATTTCTCTTCACTCTGCTAGGCCCTGGCAGCCACTACAGTGAGAGGGAGAGTTCAGATGTTTGAAAACAGAATTCCAGGAGCCTTTGCCAATGTGAAGAAGTAGATGCAAGCGTATAGCTCCAGCGCATTGCTGTACAAAATGTGGTTTCTTTTTTTGAAATACAGAGAGATGAAAAAGGGAAAAATTTCCAGGCTGCTCCCTAGACTTAAAATAGAGGTTTAAAAACCAGCTCCAATGTTTTTTTGTACCTTACATCCTTACTTTAATATTATTTGGATAGGAAACTGATTCAACTTGATTAGCCTTAACTGAATTCTTGGCATTTTAGTCACGCAAACAGGAAAGGAAGAGTAGAGAAGCCTGAAAGTTATTAGTGCTGAAGCAGAGAGAAAGACTCTCATCCGCCCAGCCACCCAGTGCTTCCATTTCTGCTGCCACCCACAGTTAAGTTCTGTCCATAGTTTTGTGCTCTTCCCAGAAACACAACGTCTGAGTTTGGAAATTATCTTTAATGCCACAATATCTCAAGACAGCCTCACGCTTCCAGGGGCTATACTGAAAATGTTGAATCTTTCTCCCCAACTGTCTCCTAAGATTTCAACCCCAAATTTAAGAGCTAATAGCTTTGCTTTGAGAAAGTTTTTCAACAATATCTTCCTTATGACCCACAGATCTCAACTTATTAGAACAAATTTATCTACAAGAAACCATAAGAACCTGGAACCAGAGAAGGTTGAATGACACTAGGTCCCAAAACTGTTTCAGTCTGCAGAACTTGGAAAAGTAAAGCTCAGCATCCACCTGATGTGGGTCCTGAAGCCACCCCTATCCCTGTCAAGTGTTCTCTTTGTCTTTTCCTATTTTGTACTCTATATAAGAGGCCATACTTACAGGGAGGCCACAATACAGCTACTTCTTCTAAGATGTAGGATTCATATCCTGTGATTTTTGTTTGTAGCACTGTGTCAGATAATTATCTTATGTAATACAGCACACAGCAGTCCCTGAATGTCGGAGCACAGCTCCACATGTCCACCATGGCATTGCACACAGATGGGCACAGCTCAGAAGAACATTCAGGAAGAGTTCTAAGACTTTAAAAAAATATGTTATTCAATACGATCAGAAAGCAAAATGTATATTGACTATTTTCCCTTTTGCCAAATCCTTTTAGTTTAAACTATGCGCCTGCACTGGTGATGGCAATTGTGGATCAAGTGCATTCAGTCTGTGATTCATGGTACCTTAGGCACATACTGTGCACATGGCACGAAGACTGCACTCCTTGGTAGAAGCAGAGGAGGCAAAAGGCAGGTGTTTCCTAGACGTTTTCTCCAGTTTAGGCCTTAAGGGTTCCCAGGAAAGGAAGCTCAGTAAAGTTATAAGACTATCATTTCCTCTTCCGAGCTCTTGCAGCTCATAAACAGGGACTAACACTTTTTATTCTGAAAGTCCATACTGTCTCCCTGGACAAGCTTATGAAGAGATGAGTAAGCAGAACTTTTATTCATCCAAATCTTTATACCAGGACTGAGCACAAGAAAGAGAAATATACCCTGTATGTTAAAAATGGCAAGTAATCTACAGTGTTCATTAAACAACATTATTTAACTTAATGCTACAACAAATGTGTTAAGGAAGGACTAACTCCATTTGGAAAATAAAAACACAAGGTTCAAAAAGATTTGAAGGTTTATTCAAGGACTTCAGTACAGAGACCTAAGTCTAAGTATCTTCTAAGTTCCTTGTCCATTTTCTTATTGCGTATCTGAATCCTGACATAAAATTAAAATGATGTACTACTTGCACCTGCTCAGTTTTCGCCTTCTATTTCTGTAAGAATACCACAGATGTGGGTGGAGCTTTCATTTATGTGTAATTGTTTAATTACCCTGCAGTTTCTCTTTTTCTTAGCTTTTTCTTGTGGGCCTGTTAATGCCCTAAACAGACTTGGGTCTTCAGAGCTCACTTTCTCTTTGCTCAGTTTCTCTTATTCATTGCCACTAACTTACTTCTAAAAAATCTCTTGGGAGCAGTGTTTGAAACAGGAGTCAGCATTATAGATATATTTTGGTACAATATACAGACATCTCAACAATTATGCATTATCTTGGAGGATGTAAGATAAATTACAATACTTTCCTGATTTTAAGTGTAGCCTAGAAATTAAATAGTAGTTTGTATTAATAAACTTGTTGTGTTGTTTGCTAGCATATTCCCTCTAATTGCCTTAGTGTGATATAGGGTATTTCAAAGCCAAATTTGATTTTCTTTTTTGATAAAAACATCAAAACAAAAAAAAATGGGCATACTATATTAAAATATTTGTAAAATGCTATTCCAACTTTTAAAAGTTATTGATTTCTCTTCCTATTTTTGTCACAGTATCAATTTCTCAAAGCTATTTCTATTTCTTCCTTTGAAACTATCCAACTTTTCCAGGTGGAATGGGCTCTTTATCTGCAATACTTGAAACTGTTCTGAAAATTCTTGGCAAATTGGGCCCTTCCCTAGACCATAGTTTTCTTGAAATAACAGATATTAATTTTTCTTTATACTTCTCATAAATTATCAACATCCCACAATATTTCTTTTCCTTCCACAATCCCTTTCACTCCATTTTCCATGTATAACATAACTTCAGTTGATAGCAGTGCTAGTCACAGTATGAGTTGAGGTTTCTGCTGAGATGATATGCCTCTTTGGAATGGCTTAAATTGATAAGCAGGACATGTTATTTTAAAATATCAGAATCCAAATACCATTGTAATGTGTAGTCTAATCCAATGTATTGAAGAATTCACCTTGCCAAGATGATCTAAGATCAGATTTTATAAACAGTAGGAGGGGCCCGGCGGGATGGCTCAGTGGTCTAAAGCGCCTGCTTGAGGAAGCTTGGGCGGCTTCAGGGACCGTGGTTCAATCCCCGGCACCACATGCTGCGCCACCCCTGCCTTCGGGGTGGGTTGTGTCAGCCATAAAAATGAGTGAATAAACAAAGGTTGTGAAACAAGAAAAGAATAAATAAATAAAATAAAATAAATTCTATTTAAAAAATAAATAAATAAAAAAAATAAACAGTAGGAATCATCCTGTAGCAACGCTCAGCCTGCTTGATTTATCATACTCTAAAGAAAATAGTAAATGTATTTTGAAAGGTAATTCTTGAACTTATGCCCAATTGTTTAGTACCTTCATCTGAATTATAAATATAATACTATTATCTTCAAAGATTATTATAATCAAAATATAAAATAAATTGCAAAATTTAGTAAATATTTAATAATTAGATAGTTGTTTATTATAATACTATTTCTTTATTTTAAGTGATTTTTATTGTTGATCAGAGTAATTTGTACACATTGTTTTAATGGCTAAGTAACACTAAATATTGTTATAGCTATGCTGGCCTCCATCCAGAAGCTATCACTGTGATCGCTATTTTTATAAAATTAAGTTTATTTGTAGAATTTAGGAATACATAATGATCACGTTCATCATAAGGTGTTTAACATACACATTATATGTATCTTAATTCCTAATTTTTCTCCTTTTCCTCCTCTCTCTTCAGTCCTTCTTGTCCTCCTTATTTATAAGAACTTTGTTTCCATTTTATTCTGCTTTTCTCATTTGTTTTCCTTGCTATTCTTTCCTTTCCCCTCCCCATCTCCTAGTTTCCCTTCCCACTTGAACAACGTTATGATTCATGCTGAATTGTCCTCCAAAGTCTCATCCGGTCACGGGGTAGACTTCTAGAAGTTGTGATTAATTAATGATTTAATACTAGGATTAAGGGTGTGAGTGCTACACTCGTGCTAGGACAGAAGGAGAGAGGCTTGCTCTCTGCTTCTTCTGGCACTCCCACTGCACTTCCCTTTTTTCTTGTGCTGCTTTTGCTGTTGTCCACCTTCATGAACTGCTGCCCTCTACCATGTGCCACTTAGCCTTGGATCCTGATGATTATAGACTGAATCCTCCACAAAGTGGGAGCCAAATAGAACTTTCCTCCCTTAATTTTTGGTGTCAGATACTTTGTCCTAGTGATGAGAGATAAATAATTAAGGCAAATGAT
>PVJA010022282.1:15012-34567 GCA_004027025.1 Myocastor coypus
GTTCAGCATCACTGGTGACTTGGGAGATACAAATTATAAAAACATGATTCCAGAAATAATGGTTATCATCAAGAAATCAACCAATAACAAATGCTGGGAGGGTTGTGGAGAAAGAAGAACGCTTATCCCCTATTGGTGGGAGTGCAGACTGGTGCATTCACTGTGGAAATAAGTGTAGATACTCTTCAAAGCACTGGAACTAGAGATTCCACTTGATCCAGTTATTCTCCTTATTGGTATCAGACCAAATAATTAAAAACATCACACCACAGGGATAGAAGCACACCTATGTTCATATTGGCACAATTTGTAAAAGATAAATCTTGGGGACAGCCAAAATGCCCACCAATAGATGAAGGATGAAGAAGATGTGGATTTTTTTTATGCAAAAGAGTACTAGTCTGCTATATAGAAGGATAAGCTTGAGACATTTCCAGGTAAATGGATGTACCTTTGAAACCATGTTCTTAAGTAAAATAAACTGGACACATATGTGCAAATTTCATATTATTTCTGTAGTGTAAGAAACTGAAGTATAAAAAAGATCAAAGTATTTTTTTGTCTAAAGTTAGAAAAGCAAGTTGTTGACTAATAAATATTTAATAGATGTTAAAAACAGAGAGGGCAGAACAAATTAAGTGTCATTAAGCATATTTGAGATGTTATTTAATTGTTTACACTTGGAATTGAACTCAGAATATTGTCCTTGTCAGGCAGTCATTGTGACATTGAGCTATATAGATGTAGTTTATAAATCAGTTTAAAATGCATCATTTAGAAAACAGTGTATTTAATTCTCAATCCAGAGTGCTAATTATGAACATTTTCTAACATGAACTTTCCTTTTTTCATAGGAAATTAATGATATAAATAGTAAGGGAATTTTATTCCATTGGAGTTTGCTATTTTCCAATCAATGAAGACTTGATCTTGTAGAAATAGATTTTGTTACATAAGGAAAAATAACTCACAAATTCTGTCTTGGAAAGGTAGAGAGGATTTTTCATCATTACCTGTATAAACTTCTTGAAGAAGGTATTTAAAGCACAATATATTTAATGAGCTAATGCATATGAAGTTGGACTTCAATTCATATTAAACAAAACTAACAGGAAACACTAATGGAAGCCTGAATTTGATTTTGGCCAAGATTGTAACTTTAATTATTTTTTCAGTTGTACAATTAACAACTCAAGGCATTCAAAATATTGGTTAAGTTTTCACACCACTAAATCATTTCTTCCTTTTCTTTTTACTATGTGTAGAGAGAAAGAGAAAATTAGGAAGGTATACAAGAAATAAAGATGGAGCTAAGAATCACTTAATCGTAATGACAGACTCCAGTTAGGTGTGCTGAAGTCCTGTTTCCTGAACTGCTTTGCCTTTGATGGTATTTGACTTAATATATCAGTCATCACTGTGACACACTATCTGAGCGGCCACTTCCTGGGAAGAATGACTCATTATGGCTCAGGTGTCAGAAGTCTCAGCTCATCGTTGATTGGTCTCATTGTTATGGGCATGAGGAGCCGGTAAAGATCCTCACCTCAGGGGGTAGCAGCTGGAAGGACAGGGTGAGACAGTGGGAGAGCAGAGGGCCACAGAACAGACATGTGAGTAGATGGCTTACCTGGACCCACAACCTCTAATGGGCTCCATCTCTGAAAATTGCTTGCCTTCCAATAATGCCTTCAAATATGTTAGCACTGTATTAATTCATTAATGAACTTAAATATTCCATTTCCAAACCCTATCCCTAAATATATGAAATAGTTGAGAGACATTTTAGGTCTAAATGACAGCATTTATAGATAAGAAAATTTTTATAGCATCTTACATTTGAATTTTCTCAATTGTAAAATGCTGCAAGGTTATGTCACATTCTTCAGAAAGCTTAAGGCATAATCAAGAGAATTTAGTTTTAATGACAGCTTTCCTATTGTGTCCTGTAGAATTTTGTCTTGAGTAGAGCCTCTCTGTTGGGTCTCAGCTAACAAGATCTCTGCCACCCACTTGCAAGTACATCAAATCAATAAAGCATATTTAGATCTCTATAATCTTGGGTAGTATTAGGACTCAGGACACTTGCACTCAGAAAATTATGACTGCAGTCTCTCAGAAGTGATGTTATTGCTCTTTCAATACACATGCTTAATAGCTACACTCTTCCATTTTTCCCAATGCCCCTTTGTTTTCTTTTTACAAATGTGGTATTAACACCACATTTATTTTCTTGTACTTTGAGCCAGGAGTGAATTCTTAATTCATTCCCATCACTATCCATGTACCTACATTTCACAGTGACTGTCCTAAAAAGAGCATTTCCAAATGAAAGAAAAAAGTAAGTGCAAAGAGGAATTGACTTTTGTCTCACGCATTCAGGAGCATAATTAGTGGCTCCTTCACAACTAAGTCTATTTTTAAAAACAAAATTTACAATGATTAGTCTCATGGGGGGCATGTATTAATATTATACACATCTTCATCCTCATGGGATCCAGATGCACAGGTCTATCCTGTCAGAAGAGCTGATGAAAAACACCTTTCAGTTATGTCAGGTGTGTTCTGTATTCCAGAACATTTTCTCCTTCCTTTTGCACCTATAAGGTAGAGGAACATTTATTTTAATCACATTGTTCTTTCCACTTCAAAAAAGCTAAGTCAAACTTTTTAAAAAATGAAAATAAAAGGCATCCAGTGCTATTTTAGCTAAGTTCGTGTGTTAAGCAGATACATAAAGGGACTTCAGGGAAATGTATAAAACCAATCTCTTTACCACATACGTCTCACATATTAATGGAAGCATCCTTTACATGAGCAATGACTTTTTGTCATAAATGAAGAGCATCAGAAACAACATGAATAAGAGCTTTCTTGCTTACCAGCCGTGCACAACTAACATTATGGAGTGTAAAGCTATTTTAATTTTATTCACTGACTGCATATTTATTGAATTCATGTCTTTTCCCCCAATCATAATTAGCATATAGTAATTTTATTTTCCCTTTTAGTGCTATCATTCTATTCTACTTTGCATGTTTTTTAAGACAAAGCATGTTGATTAGTTTAAATTTACAAACCTCCCTGAAAAAAATTTTGCCTTCATCTTTGAAAACGCAGCTCTCAGTCAACTAGGTACTCCTTTGTGAAAGTAATCCAACAACCTGAAGGATAGGATTTCATCCAAGTTGAATACTCATAACTCAAAAATATAAACTCTGAAATGCTCCATAATATGAAAATTTTCTAACACCGACTGATGGCACAAGTAGAAAATTCTTATGCTTGACTTCATGTGATAGGTCTCTATTAAAAAGTTGCTGTGTTAATATTTTGAATACAATTATTTTATTACATTCTGAAGCACAGTGAATTTTGTGTTTAGATTTGGATCCTATCCTCAGGTGTCACATACATTTGCACTTTTTGCAAAATTCAAAACAAGTTCTCAAACTAAAACACTTCTCCCCCTATACATTTTGAATGGGGACACCTAAATTAATCTATGCAAAGAACACAGGTGTGCTGGCAGTCTGGGACAATAGACCACTTAAAATACTTGTTCCATAAACTTCAAAAACTTGAGAATTCTTCAAGACAAGGAGACTAAGGAACTGTAATTGGCCTCAGGAGATTATGGAAAAATAAAGACTTTGTGACCTTAGATAAGATTCTACAAGCTTACAAAGGACATTGGTGGACATATGATCGAATTCACAGGTGGCCTATATGTTAATCTAACATGTTCTTTTCTCTTTTTTTTTTTTTTTATGGCCAGCTCAGCTGCCCTTGGAGCAGGGCTGGTGCAGCATGTGGTGCCGGGGATTGAACTGCGGTCCCTGCCACCACCTAAGCTTTCTTAAGCAGGTGCTTTAGACCACTTAGCCATCCCGCCAGTGCAATCCAACTTCTAATGACAAATAAAATTACCTTCTACAGAAATGAGACTTGTTTTAGCTCAGTAAAGTAAGGCTCTGTGGTGATCTCAGAGTTTTGGGAAGTCTAATATGCCGCCTCCACAAATAAATCTTTTGAGATTATTCAAGATTTGAACTGCAGCAGTCCTCAAGAGGTTAACTAGTATTCTTGTCCCAATCACAATTTCCCACTCTCAACCATTGTATTATGACAATAGGAGATGCCACCATTTGTGGAAACTAGTACAAGTGAGGGATATCAGAAATTTTATCCTTCATTTAAATTTTTAAAAAAATCTTAAAATTTGATCCTTATGCACAAACTAAGGTCATGTTTCAAATTTTTGTTTGAAGCCTGATTTTTCAGGGATTGTGGAATTTCTACAGAGTAGGACGATTATACTGATTCATGGAAAATGTTATTCTGGGATAGAATCACCACAGTGAGTCAAAAACAACCATTGGAGAAAGAATACAATGAAGGGCCAGGATGCAAAGAACCATAATTCCTGTGTTTTTAATATTTTCAGGGACAGAGCAAAGCAAGAAAGTGGGAATCAGCAGCCAGCTGTCCCTCCTGCACCGACTGTTCCACCTACACTCAGTTTACAGCTGACACGAGGAGCAAAAATATGTGCATGATGGGGGTGAGAACATGTCTTTCATGGAGAGGACTTACAACATGTATCAAGGCAGCCGACCCTGTGCCCATGGATTCTCTGTTCACACATTCCACCAAGCCTGAACGATGAAGTATGCTTCAAGCTACTCTTTGCACTGAACACACACATGTCCCTCTCTTTTGGCCATTTTTGACATTGTTTCTTAGTCTAAAAACTATTTACATGGCACTTGCATAGCATTAATATTAGGTGTTGCAAGTTAACCAGAGATGATTTGAAATGTATGTGACAGTGTGCGTAGAATATATGCCAATCTATTACTTTACCGAAGGAACTTCAACATGTGCCCAGTTTGTTTTCACCAGAGTTTGTGCAACCCATCCTCTGAGAATACCAAGGGGCGAAGGATTAACATTTATGATGTTAAAAATACTCTCCTTTGGGAATCCTAATGTTGATACCAAGTTAAAATATCTTCATTAATTCACACAAATCATTTCACAACAGTGAATACAACTGCAACTGAGCTTTCTTTGAATAGAGTGACAGCCGAAGTAGACGGCAAGCTGAACTGCTGAGCCCTGGAGTGAAAAGAAGTGGCACTTTACTCTCTTCTGACTGGTGCTCAGGGTTTTAGGTCTGATAATGTCAGCCTATTCAAGGAGGAATCAAAACTTAATCATATCAAAGTAAGAATTTTAAACATTAACTTCTGCTTTGTCCTTTTAAATGTTCGTCATCTCTAATGTTTTATCTATTATTATTATTGTACTCTCTTTAAAATAAATGTAAAAGAAAAAGGAAAAGAAATCCTGCAGAATTTTGTCAACCAAAATGGGATTCCCTGCTTATCATCCTAACTTAGGTAGCAAAGCCATATTTAATTTATTTATTTGCATTAGTACATGTTTGCTGTACAAAATGTTTACATCCCTTGTGTAGATGTTATATGTACACAACACATCTTAGTTTCTTTTCCATCTCTTGATTCTCTTTCATACTTCAGAGAGCTCTATTTTCCTATGTTCTATCTTTTATTTCACTTTACATTTATACTATGGGTTTTCACATAGAAGAAATCAAGTGATGTTTAAACAGTATATCTGAACTTAACATTACGACATTTAGTATTACGGTCACAGGTATATTTTGATTGATAAAGTTTACCATGAATGGTGCTTTTTAAAATGAACTTTTAATAAAATTAAGTTTTGTTAAAAGATTTAGTATAAAAAATATTATTTCAAAGTTAGTATTTTGGGCTAGGAAGATAATTCAGTGGAATAAGTTATCTTTAAGATAAAAATACAGTGCCTATATAATTTACTAACACTACTTTCCCAAATGTGTGAAGGGATAAGAAAATTCATGGAGATCATTCAGCCAATGTGCATGTGATGTTGCACTTTTCAGCAAGGTGGGAAATGGAATGAAGTTGGGTGTTACTGTGCCCAGAGATGTTTGGCTCCGAAAACACACTGCAGCCATGCCTTGCTCCCTGAGCATCTCACAGTGAACTCTCCTTCCTCACCCTTGGTGTGAAGGCAGAATCTAAAAGCAAATTTTAAAGAATGAGTGCAAGTGTCCCTCAGAATTAGTGTGCTAGAACTACAATTCCAATATGACAGTAAGAATAGGTGGGTTCTTTACAAGGTGATCATGCAGTAGATCTGTGTGGTATATGGGGCCAGGCCTTCTTGCACTTCCACCATCTGCCACATCTAAGCCCAGCAAATTAGTCCTGGTGTCACCTGAACATGTCACATTGGAAGGCCTTGGACTTTCCAGATCCTAGAGCTGTGAGAGAGTTTTCTAACTTGCGCTTTGTCATTATCAGCACTAATACACAGAGACAGGTTCTTAAGCCACACTGGAGTAACTCCTAAGCTTTGTCCTTTAATATGAGAGGAGGCAAATTCTTTAACTTTCTGTGTCTAAAAATCTTGAAATGTAATGCTTGGATATTAAAGATACTTAATGTTTTGATAACAAATATCAAAAGTGGACCCAAATTTATTAGCAAGTTTTATTTTTGAACTTTTCAAAATATTGTTCAAAATATTGTTCTCAAGAACAATATTGGTTTTCAAAGAAGAAATTGTTCTAATCATGGATGATACTGTTTGTGATCTTGATACATCAAGAATTTAGTCTGGGGCCAGGGGTACGGTGCTATGACATAAGTGCCTGCCTGGCAAGTGCAAGGTCTGGAGTTCAATCCCTATTTAATAAATACATATCAATAAACAACTTTGGTCTGCTTTGAAGGTAGAGATGTCCCTTGATTTATGATGAGATTATGCCACAATAAACTACTGGTAAATCGAGCACATCACAAGTCAAAAATGCATGTAATATACCTAACCTGCCAGATATCATGACTAAGCTACACAGAACAGCTCAGAGAATCAGTGGTATTGACAGCTGACTAGGAAATGCAATGCATTCCACCTGCCCAAGATCATAAGGGACTCTTACACTAAGTAACCTGGAAAAAGTTCAAAATCAAAGTGTTTGACATGGAATGGATACCCCTTTCATGACAGTATAAAGTTGAGAAGTCAAGTCAAATTATTCCAAGTCTTGGACTTTCTGCACTCAAGATAGATTTCCTATTCTCTTGAACTTGTTCAGTTCTGATATGAGCATATTCCATATTTATGTATAAAGGATATATGAACAATTAAACATTAATTATGTGTCCAACCACAATGTCTTGTGATTTTTCAACAATGCAATAGTTACCATCTAAAAGTATTCGCTAAAATCCAGCAGAACTCAATGTTAGATGTCAGTGGTTAATAGTTATTAGCAGTTATTTAGAAATTTGCCAGTGTGTCAAGCATTAGGCTAAACATATCTAGAAAGCATTGCATTTGGGAAACATTAAAATAGAGACTCTAGAATGGATGATTTGAGTTCACACATTAACTTACTATTTTTTTTTTTTTTTTTGCGGGACCAGGGTTCAAACTCATGACCTTGCACTTGCCAGGCAGGCACTTGTGCCACGGAGCTATCTCCCCAGCCTAACTTATCATTTTCAAGCTAAGTAAAAAAATGAAAGTTATGTAACCTCTCTGTGTTTTGCTTTACATATTTGTAAAATAGATTTCATGTGTAGGATTAGTATGAGGAATAACTCAATTAATGCACTGAGCTTTGTGAGCATACAGACTCAGTTACAATTATTACTGTTAATTATATAGTTTATTTTTTTTATTGGTAGTTTCAGTAGCAAAATTTTCAATAAAAGGATTTGCATTGAAAAACAATCTTCCAATTCTAGTAACTGTTGATGGAGTTGTACATCTTCAGAGAACTTTGAGGAACCAATGTGATCCACTCATTGTCAAACTCAATCATAAATAAGGAATTCCTCACAAGCTACACACATTTTATGAAAACACATGTATTTCTATATATATGTCCCATGTATGAACATGGAAAAATGAGCACTGTTTTGTTTTACCTTTCGATTGATAACACCTCTCTGCATTTCTTCCCTGTACCATATTATAATGGTTTCAAAAACTATCAACTCCAGAATACTTTGGCTCTTATATGTGTTCCAAGCTGTGTGCACCATAAGAAATACCATTTAAAGTAGCAGCTTTAATAATGGAGAGAAATAAACCTTCTGAATCAAATTCTTCCCTGTGTAGAAATCAAATAATGATATACTCTTTCAATTTCCAGGGGGAGAAATGACAGAATTTTCTGAACCAGAAGATTTTCTCTTGTAAATTTCTTCTCAATATTTTCCTTCCTGTTACTCATTGCTTCCTAAGGAACCAAAAAGTGACAAAATGAATTGTTGAATATCAAACACAAGTTAATCAAAAGCCTTAGACTTAGCCATCCTTTTCATTTGGCAGCAGGTTTTCTGATTGATACATACATTTACAATTTCACTCCTACGATGTGTGAATAAAATGTTTTCATACTGCTTTACTAGTTAATGCTGATAGTTCTAGGTTGACATATTTCAAAGTAAAGGATTTTCCAAAGAAACAATTTGTGTAGTATTTCCCACACAAAGCATAAAACATTTTCTGTAAATCAAAGGAGCTTTACCGATTCAAGTAGGGATTTATAAAAAGAAAAAAATGGACAAATAGATAATATAACAACTATCGTTAATTAGCTATCCCAGTTTTGAAAATCTGAAACATATACATTGTTGTATATCAACCCATGTCCTTATTTTTCCTCTTTGATTTTGCTTGTGTTTTTACTCTTCAAAATAAAATAAAATTAAATTACAAAAGAAAAACTGGACAATTTTTTTCAAGACACAAAGTTTAGAAAGTGTACAAACAATTATGTAATAACTAAAACATTTCTGCCAACACTGATATGATTTTGGAAATTCTGTCCATTAAATAACTAATGGAACCTATTCATCACCTGTACTTAACAAACATTTTCTATGATCCTCTGGAGAAAAGAACACTTGGACAATAAATACTCTATCTGAATCCTTCAGTAGAGATCCTAGCTGAATAATATTTTGGAATTAAATTTTGTTGAACATTTTAAGTCTTTTCTTCTGAAATTATCTTGAATAGTAGAAAAAAATGTGCTTAAGAACTTATGGTACAGATTTTTCTGAAGAAAAAGAGCCTGAGCAGTTGCTGCATTGCTGACCTCAACCAGCAGTCAACTCCACATAGAACCTGGGAGCAGGAGATTCAGAATTGAATCTTTTCTCTCATCCTTCTCCTGTGAGAGTTTTTTTGATCTTCCACTACAGCTTATGTCACTGTCAGTAACTTTATCTTTGAACACAATGGCTAGTAATGTTAACAACAAGACAGATCCTCACTCTATGAATTCCTGTGTATTCATTGGAAATCTGAACACTCCTGTGGTTAAAAATTCTGGCATGGAGGCCAATTTCTTGAAGTATGGCAAAACTGGGTTGCTTCATTCATAAGGGCTTTGCCTTTGTCCAGTATGTCAATGAAAGAAATACCTGGGCGGCTGTAGCTGGAGAGGATGGCAGAATGATTGCTGGCCAGGTTTTAGATATTAATCTGGCTGCAGAGCCAAAAGTGAACAGAGGAAAAGCAGGTGTGAAACGATCTGCAGCAAAGATGTCTGGCTCCTCTCTTGATACGGACTATGACTTTCAATGTAATTATTATGACAGAATGTACAGTTACCCGGCATGTGTTCCTCCTCCTCCTATTGCCTGGACTGTAGTGTCCTCAAAACGCTGGTATGGATCAGGAAACACCTCCCAAAGAGGCAAAAGTGGCTTCAATTCTAAGAATGGCCAGAGGGGATCTTTGTCCAAGTCTGGAAAGTTAAAAGGTGATGACCTTCAGACCATTAAGAAGGAGCTGACCCAGATAAAACAAAAAGCAGAATCTTTACTGGAAAGCCTGGAGAGCATTGAAAAGGAACAGAGCAGACAAGCAGCAGTGGAGATGAATGATAAGACTGCAGAGGAGCAGACCACCACCTCCCAGAAACAAGGTGACACCAGTGTGAAGATGGAGTCTCAGGGTGCTGCGGGTGGCTCTGCTGAGGAGGGGGACCTCCTGGATGGGGGTGAAAATGAAGATCGGGTGGAGGACCAGCTGGAGTTGATCAAGGATGGTGAAAAAGAGGCTGAGGAAGGAGAGGATGACAGAGACAGTGTCAATGGTGAGGATGACTAGTAAGCACATCGTTAGGTTTAGAAGCCTTATCGCATTATTTCTTTATCTAGGCACTTGTCTAAGATCAAAATTCCACCAGCTCCTTTCCCATCACATCTTTTTTATCAGCTGTTTCCACAATAATTTCTCATTATGCAGGCAGTATAGTTATTTCCATTTATACATGATTTCAGTAGTTGCTTCCCTAACTGCAAAGGCAATCTCAGTTAGTGTAGCATCTGAAAGCAGCTTTGTTTGACTTAAGAGTTATGTGTATCACCCCACATCAAGTAATTTGTGGGGCTGTCAAACACAAATGTAACAATGTATTTTTGTGAATGATAGCATATCAATGCATCCTCTAGAAAAAATTAGTGTAGCAATCTTTGTTTTCTAAAGGTGATACCATGGGTTTTTGTGAACACCTAATGTTTGGGATCTTTTTTTCTCAAAATAAACAAGTCCTTATTAAACCAGGGGGGAAAAAAAAGAACTTGTGGTATATGGCTGTGGACTAACATCAAAAGTTGTAAAGATTAAGTCATTGCTGCTCCACGTTAACAAAACTGTGAACTTTCCTTTAAGTTATGTTTAAATGTATGTGCACTTTGTGTTCTATTTCTTAATATGGGTGAATCTCTTCTGAAAGGAAATAAGCATTATTGGTCAGTTTCGTATGGCTATATCTGGCAGTCTGAGCTACTATTTTGAATGTAACAGTATTTAATATAATAACCATTATTGATTTCCTATTACCTTGCTTTGAAATTCTGTATCATTGCTTTTATTGTTTCCTTCTCTTTCAAAAAACATCCCATTAACATGTCATGTTTATGATGGCATTCTCAGATTTTATTAACATAGGTTTTCAAATAATCATGTTAAGATTTAGATTCAGACTTAGTATCTCCATGTTGGTAAGATGCTAATTTTCTCCAAAAACCCAAGACTCTGCATTTCTGAAGCATTCCATGTTAATATAATACTCGTGCTCTCTGGGTTATACTATGAGTATCAAGGCTTTAAGGGATATTTTTTAAAAAAAAATTCTGATATTATCTAAATTCGTTATAGAACTTTCAAATTCTGAGGTCATACAGAAATATAAATGTTAAATACCAATAATTGCTGAATTAAAAGCAATATATAAAAATTGTCTTGTTATTTAAATTTACTTGTTATTTAAATAGTTTTAATCCATTAAAAGCTACTTGGTGTCACCCAGTTTTCACACACCCTTTAGATTTTAAGTTAATGTTCTATGTAATCAAATAAATGCTTTTATCACTTCTTCAATAGGTTCCTCTGCTGTCCCCATAAATTCAAGCTGTTCCTTTGGCTCTTATGACAGGGATAAACTTCAGAGTCATAATCATGGATTTGTAAAGCTACAGAAATAGAACATTTTGGGTCAAAACTTGAATCCATTTTGACTTCAGAACCTGGTCATATGCTCTTTTAAGATGTTTATTTCCTTTGCTATAAACTATAAACTGTAAGTTCTTATACCACCAATGTATTAAAAATGAAAAATTAATATAGGGCATTAAGCATAACTGTTTTCTCTTTTTCTTATTTAGGAAAGGGTCTACAGGGTCCTTAGGGTCTCATTACTCGATTGAACTCTTAGTGATCTGCCTGTTTACAGCCTCCCAAGATCTGGCATTACAGGCACGTGCTGCCATGTCCAGGATCAATTGCCATCTCAATGCACCTGGAGGCACAGCCGTCATGGCAGGCCTGGGGATTGAACCCATGGCCCCTGCACCTGCTTGTAGGTGCTTTAATCTGCTGAGCTCTTTGTCTGGTCCTCATAATTGTTTTCTTGAAATGATCTTAAAGACAGTTAAATACCTGAGGCATTTATATGTTAAACACATTCTGGGGCATGTGTTCTAAAATAAGACATCAGAATTTTGTAAATCCTAGCTCAGAAAATGGACAACAGGCTCTGAAACTGAGGAATGGACTAATTTACACAACATTCAAGGTACTGTCAGAAGAGTGAAGTTTTGGCTGTGTGTTATGATTTTTAACCACAGTTAAACAGTTATCATTTAAAAAATCTGTCAATACACTTATTTTATGTCTCCCATCTGTTTCCTTATCATTTTAATCAGAAATTATATATTTTCATCATTCTTTTAAAATCACTTATTTGGGAAGAAGGATATTAAGTACCTAAAAAGCTAATGGGAGAAATACCTGGATAGTGTAAGAAAACTGTTATATGCTTTCGTCCAAATCTTTAAATAGTTTCTGAGAACTTGGTTTGTGTAATTAGATCAGTGACAGCAAAGGAATGGAGAAATTTAAAGAATGACTCAGTCAAACCACAAAACAAAACAAGTGCAAGATTTCATTTTGCTGCTTTGAGTTAGGTAAGTTATTATATGAACATATACACACTATTTATTTTTTATGTTTATTAATTTTGAGCTCTTGACTTCTTTTTTACAAGCTTCTATAATTTCTTACTTAAGCAAGTTGAAGTTTTGATTTCATTTCTTGAAATCCTAGATGGTATTTCTCACAGAGTGAAGTTTTCCTCATCTCATTTTAATGTCAGTTAGTATTTATGAAGGTACTCAACTGTGAATTGCAATGTATTAGTCATGCTCTAAAGAAAAATAAAAATATGTATGAGCTCCCTGGAAGCCACGAAACTAAACTAGATCACAGGGACTGAAATGAATAGTATCGACATGCACACAGCAAGACAGCAATGGACAATGGATGATCCCTTGAATTATTGGTGGGTCTTCATGTCCAACTTGGGTATGCTGTAGATGAAGGCATGCCACTTAGAGTTTACATGCCATGAGCTGATTTCAAATATCTATGAACGAGCAGAAATTGGGTATGAAATTTGTGCATACACCCGCATACATTTGCTGCCAGAAAGAAGTGTTTCTTTCAGTAATTCTCACAGATTTAAAGCCCCTTGAAGAAAATTAAGAGTCACCATTTTAAACCAAGAGATACCTGGTTAGACACTCAGATGCATGTTTGAACAGAACAATAGGAACACACATAATTTCAGATGAATATGGATAAGTGGCCAACAGCTGTGAAGGCCTTCAGAGGGCCAGGACTAGCACTAGTTCTGCTGCTACTTGTGTCAGGCACTGACTCTCATGCCTTTCAGTTCTGATTAAACCTTAATTACAATTCTGTGAGCTGATTCTCCTGTCCTCTATTTCACAGTTGAAAAATTTGAGGGTCAGAAAATTAAACACATACCAATTAGAGGTTTACATTGCTGAGGCAATTATCATGTACCATGATTTTTACTAGTCATTCCTTCATGGATTATTTCATTTAATTCTCATAGTAAACATTTGAATAAAGTGTTATTTTTATTTTATAGAGAATAAATGGTAATTTGGCAATCAATGTGACTTATTCAAAATTACACAATTATAGAAAAAAATTAAGAAAGATAAATCAAACGGTGTACAAGTCTGTCTATATTTACTATTTTGTACAAAATTTGACTCAGAGTTTGTAGTACTTTCATTAAATCACAATTAGTGGAAAAATATCATGCATTCACATTTATATGCTACTAAGATGGCCTTAAATCTTAAAGGGATCAATAACAGGAGAGAATGAATGTCTTAAGATATGTGAGCCAGTTAACCCAAACTCTGAACATGAGTTTGAGGTTCATTTGTACCTGAAACTTGAGAGTTGAAGGAGAAGAACTGAATATAACTCGGTCCAGCTGCTCCCTGAAGTTGCATGTCCTTTGTCCTATCTTCTTCAAGACAGCATCCAGTCTTTGCTTAAAATTCCAAATGAGTAGAGAACTTACTGTTTCACCAAGACAGCCATTACACCACTTAAGATGCTCAATATCCTATGTGTGGAATAACATTTTGTGAAATGGAAAGCAATGCTAGTAGTTTGAGCAAACTAAACCTAAAGTGATTTAGATCATGTTGTGTCCTGCTTTTAGCTTTACTCCTCTTAGTTATACAGCCCATTTCACTCAGGTTTAATATATTTTCTCTTACTTTAATGTGTCTTGCCAAAAATATACGTGCAAATATTCTGTAAATTGGTACTTCTTGTTTCTAATGAGCAGCAAATCAGTTTCTTTTTTTAGTGTATGACTTTTAAAAGGCCAGCTTTTTTTGATTGCTGGACTTGTGTTTATGTGATGAAATATTTCACTATTTAAGTGTCTCAACTTCCCTACTTTATAAAAATCTGCTAAGATTAGAAGACATAAAAACACATTTATTTCCCTCAAGGAAAACAAAATCCTGAAAAGGGGATAGATGCATATATCTATGATACTGAAAATGACAGTATCTCTGTAGAACATTCTGTCACCAAACACAGACTGTAACATTCTGGAAGATGAGTTTAGGGACTCTAAGCTTATCTTTGACTTCCCAACATTATTCTTATTATACCATACTGTATCGTCTTCTGGCTTTTCCTTAGGTTCTGTGAAATTCCCTTTTCTTTGTTCCATGTCTTCTTGCCCTTCTAAAATTCCAGTTGATCTGAGCACCCCTTGAAAAGTCAGGTGATGATCTGTGTTAGAAAACTTTATTCTAAGGACATAGAGCAGAATTACTACTGATAGCAGAGCTGAATCTATTTTTTAATAATAACTTCATCTTTTAGAATCCACATGACATTGTAATTCACGATTCTTGAGTGTTCTTTATTAACAAAAAGAATCCAAAATATGAACTCTCCTCCACTTTTCTGGGCCTCTTCTATTTGTCTAATGTGTTCCTTCTAGTAGTTGCAATAGTCACCCCTAAATGAGTGGTACATTCTAATATGACGACCTACCAAACCAAAAAGAAGTGTTGGCAAAAAATTACAAAGAAATTAAATACAAATTGCTAACAAGAAAGTACAATTTTCCCAGTAAAGAAAATAAATGTGAAAGTGAAAAGCACCTATTGGTTTTTAATCTGTGTGTTCAATTTTTGATCATTGTTGATTGTGAATCTAATCATCTACTGGGCTCCTTTTTATCAATTTTAACCTGGATAAATTAGGGTTTTTTTTCCCCCTTTATTCCCAGTGTATAGCCCAAGCTTCTATAAAAGTCATAGAAAACTTTATAGACCATGGCTCAATATGCCATCTAAATTCTAAAAAGAGAAAGACCTATAGAACTATATTTAACAAAGGTAAAATATTTCCCTAACAATCTCACCATCATCTTTCATATCATATCATAATTTAAGTTCCAGAGAAAAATGAATCTTCTCCTTCAAATAATAATAGGATATATTAGACTAATTCTATCTGCTTATTTTCCTCTAAATGAGTGAAGAAACTCTTATGGCTATTACTTCATTTTACATACTTGGTTGTATGGGTTTCCCTGTCATCATTTTTCTTCTGAAGATATTGCTGTAATATTCTTACTATCATTGTTTTCCAATTGGATATTTGGCTCATCTTCCATGACCAGAAATGTGTGTTGTTTTTTATTAATCTTTTTCTTCCAAAACACACTGTTCTCCAATATTATGTTCTGCATCACCATGTTATTAAAGTTCTTACATCAGAACACATCTCTGTCGGGCACCCAACTTTTAGCTCTCTGCACTTGATATTATGCTTGTCCTTTATTTCAAGCTGTAGAATGTAACCAGTCATTATGGGATGGAAACCAACTTTGCCGTGATAGATTTGCTCTATTAAAATTATAATGGAATATTTTCCTAGACATTCTCTTAAGTTTAAAAATATGAAATTCAGTTTTCCACCTGCACATGGATTATAAAATTACCATATCCCTTTTCTCTGTCTAATCCATAGTAGTAGCTCCTCCTGGTTCTTTTACGCTCTGCATCTACATGGGAGAGGACATTCCTGTGCACTTCCTTGCCTTGACGGAATGTAGTAAGGCTGTACAGATTTAACTCCCAAGTAAAATCTTGGACATGTCAGAAAACCAGTAAAAGGAAGTTCTCCTCTGTTTAGAAACCTAAACTTTTATAAGTCTCATTAGAATGTGTACTATTGGAGAAGAGACAATGATAGGACAGATGATGATATAATAAGTGCTATAAGGAAGACATTAAAGCAAGCACTCTGGTGTGATTAACAAGGGAGCTGTCAGGAATATAGCTTGTAATAACAGGAACAGAGAGTGTTTTTTTCAAAGATTGAACTTAAAGTTCCAGTGGTAAGCAGGGAAATCACATTTACATGAAGACATAAAGTCTGTGATACTGTTCCTTTATGTAAGATGGGTTTATCATGGCTTTTGGAAACATAAATTGAAACCTCGTGTTTTCTCCTAGATTCACTGCGCAGAAAGTAAAATTAAGCTTGTCCATGATATATCAATAAAATGCAAAGGATATTCCACTGCCTAAATAGGAGTACAAAGTGCAAAGATAGACCTATTTCAAAGGAAAAGTAAGTTTGTAAGATTGCTTTCCATTCTCCTAAAGGTCAGTGCTGTAAAGCCAAAGGAAATTCCACAGTGCAGCAAAGAAGTATGAAACAGACACATGCTTCTTTCTGATCCCCAAACAGTTAACAAACATAGTCGCATACCCTGTGTTCATTGATGTATTTCTCAGACCTCAGAGGCTGAAGTAGAAATTGAAATGCCTTTCACTTTCATCTTAATTTTCCTGCACAAATAGATTATGACTTTTCCCTTCATACAAGTTCCTAGACAAGATGATTCTTCGTCCCTTCAGCATTACTATCATAAGGAAGTTTACAAGCCAGCTCTAAGCCTGAACTCCATGTAATATGATGATGAAAACTTTCCTCAGCGAAAATATAAAGCAGGTATCAATCATGTATCATGAATTTTTATGTGTTTCTCTAATCTTCTGTGTAATTCTGCCACTAGCAACACTGACCCGATTTCCCACAGTTATCCACTGGGCTTGGGTCCTCTTTACTTAGGACATAGTTGCCATCCAATCAGGACAGAATGATAGGGGCTGGATTCTTGTGTTCTCTGCTAAATATTTTCAGCATTTCACACGTGAAAAGGCACTGCTTCCTACCCACTTTCTGGAGGTTAATATAATTATTTACCAAGAGGACATCAATAAACATCATAGAGCTGCAGTAACAAAGCCAAGCAGTGAGTTGCTGTGTGTTATGCTTTATGTTTAGCTGTCCCCCCAAAGCCTCATGCAATCATGGGGCAGGGACTTCCAGAGTTTGAGACTTACTTGATGATCTACTGGGATTATGTGTTTTAGTACTAATGAGATTATAGTTCTGAATGCTGCCAAGAATTATAAGCGTGGTCTCAGGCAGATAGGCTGAAGCAGAGAGACTATTGTAAATAAAGGAGAGACAGAGACAGACTTGAGCCATTGCTCTCTGCTCCTTTGTTGTTCCATTGCCTCTGTCTCCATTGTTGTGGTTCTGCCACCATGAACTGTTGCTCTCTGCCATGTGTCTTTCAGCCTTGAAGCTGGCCGAATATGGACTGAAACCTCCAGTAACTATGAGATAAATAAACCTTTCCTTCCTTCATTTTGGGTGTTAAGTATTTGTCCCAGCAATGAGTAAAAAAAATAAAATAAAAAAAAACTAAGATACTGTGCCATTATTTTCAGGACACTTCAAGGGAAATTTCCTCTAGCTGTCCAACTGACTGACCTCCCCATCCTCCAGCTCTTCCAAGTCATGTGGGAGCATCTTCCTGGGCAACACGCCCAGGCAGACTGACCTCCACCTTCTCTGGACCCAGTCCTCTCAGTTCAGAGGATAGTGCTTTACACAATAAAAATGAGAAGGAGAAAAATGCAATCTCAGGACCAAAGCCCACTTCCGAAAAATGCAAGATGCACTAACATAGAAGAGAATGGGAATCACACAGCTGAAATCTCTGAATTAATAACGCCTGAGGTAAAGACAAAACTGCAGAAAACTGTACAGGAAGTCAGATCGGAAATAATCTATGAAGTAAAAAAACAAATCTCTGAATTAATAACATTTAAAATAAAGAGACAACTGAAAATAGGTGTAGAGGAAGTCAAACAAGAAATAATCTCTGAAGTAAAGAAAAAAAGAACTCTGAGTTAATAGCATCTGAAGTAAAAGACAACTGCAGAATGGTGGAGAGGAAATCAGTTCAGAAAAAAATTTCTCAAGTTAAAGAAAGAAAGATAACTCTAATGAAAGAATTAATGACTGTTTCTGAAGAAGGCACTGATAAAAAAATTAGAGAAGATTAGAAAAAGGTTGGGTTCCTTTAATGAGTAATATAGGAAAGAAATAGATCGTATGAAGCAGCCTCAAGGAGATACACAAGAACTTTAAATCTCAGTTACCAGCAGGCAATGCCATAGAATGAAAGGGAAGACAGAGTTTCAGATCTTGAAGACACTGTTGCAGCTAGTGAAAAGGTAAGAAATGGTCTCTTAAAAACAACTAGGATGCAGTAAAAAAAAAATCATTGATCATCTACAAGATGTTGCAAAGATGAACAACATCAGATTAATTGGCATCAACAAGAAAAAAGTAGTTAATACAAATGATATAAAAAGAATATGGACAGAAGTCTTAGCAGGAAATGTCCCAAATATAGAGAAACAATATGGCAGTCAAGTGACTGAAGCATATAAAACTCCAAAGAACATCAACCCAGTTGAAAACACACTCAGACATATAGTAGTCAAGATCCCAGAAATCTAGCACAAGAATAACATACTATAAGGCACTAGAGAAAAGAAACAGACCACATTTAAAGAAAAACCCGTCAGAATAACAGCAGACTTCTCTTCACAAGCCATGAAGTCAAGAAGAGTAAGGAGCAAAGTTCTTCAAGTCTTTTATGAAAACAGATTCCAGCCCAGACTGCTATACCCTACAAAACACTCTTTCAAGTTTGATGGAGAAGTAAAATACATCCATGACAAAGAACAAATAAAGAATTTAATGATGACAAAGCCAACCCTACACTGACTACTAAAAGATATTCTAGAGAGGGACTAAAATAACCAGAACTTCAAAAATGAGAATGGAAAGAACCTACCCAACAGGGCAAACAATTAAATACATAGGATATAGAGGTAACCAACAGCAGATAAATAACATGGCAAGCATAAATCAATACATATCAATTATAAGCATCAATGTAAATTGTCTCAATTCACCAATGAAAAGAAATAGAATGGCACAGTGCGTTAGAAAGGAAAGCCTAACAATATGCTGTATACAAGAAACACACTTAACTTATACAGAAATTCATAGGCGGAAAGTCAAAGGATGGAAAACAACACTACATGCCCAGTACCTCAGAAAAACAAAACAAAACCAAAAAAAAAAAAAAAAAAAAAAAAAAAAAAAAAAAAAAAAAAAAAAAAAAAAAAAAACAAAAAAAAAAAAAAAAAAAAAAAAAAAA
>PVJA010022283.1:0-34577 GCA_004027025.1 Myocastor coypus
TGCCATATATAGCACACACACATACTGTCCACACAACATACACAGCTCACACCATGTACATAGAATACACATGACACACTACATCCCATACACAACACAGTCATGTGCCATGCCCCTGCATATCACAGACACACACCACCTGGACACAGCATACACATGCTATGTATATCCTCACACCCTAAACATCACACACACAAACATAGTACACATCACAAAACACCACACACCACCTGCATGTGCTAACTTGTACAACTCTGATATCATCACATACATTGAATATACAGAGACTTGACAAAACCACATGTATGTGCCACACACACTACATACACCACAGACACATCACACACACCACACATGCATATACCACCTAAATACACACCACATACACACGTCACACATACCACAAGTATCACATACACACTACATGCCCTGATGAGTCATGAACTGGTAGGTCCACAATTTGCTCTTACTACTATCCAAGCACTGAAGAACAGCCAACAGCCCACTCTGAGCGCTCAGCATGAGGCTAACGTGCTGCTGCCCCATGAGTCTGCATCCTCATCCCAGCAACTCGGCCATGGTCAGTGGGGCCGGGGACTGCAGTGCTGCAGGGCCTAGGGCCAGGGCTGTGGAGAGAACATGGAGACAGCAGGACCCCGCAGGGCAAGGGACAGGCAGGAAGTGGGCGTCCTGGCAGGGCCACCGGCTCTGGACTCAGTGGCACCTGAAGTCGCATTCTACAGAAACGAGGTGCTGCACTCTTCCCATTGGCCACCCAAGGACACTGGATGGGGGTGCACTTCTGACGGAGCAGTGCTTGTGTCTTCCGGATTCGGAGGGGCATGAATGTGCGTCTTGGTGTGCACGTGCCCGTGGATACGAGAGGAGCTACTGGAGCCAGCTCGGCCTCGGCAGGGTGCCAGACACCCGGATGCGGGGCTCGCTTTGGGGACAAGAGGGATTTCCTCCTTTCAGGGGAGGTTGTGTGGACAAGGCATGATGAATTCCGGAGACATCCCCATCTTGGATGAGTTCTCCTTTCTCTAAATTCTCATTGTGTAAAGAATTCATTTGGCAATTAATCTTATACAGCCTCATGACAACTTTTCCATTGTTGTCTGGAATTGTTATTTTAATCTTTTGTTACTAATTAACTTTTTGCAAGCTTCCAACTTGTCTCCCTAACGAGACGGCAAATTCACTGAGAGCCAAGACCTGTCCTGACTATTTTTAACTGGCAAGTAGAGACCGGATAAGGCATCGCACCTACCCGCAGCAGTGACTGGTAGGGCAGGTAGTATTCCCACAATGGAGGAGGAGAGCCGGTGGGTGGCGGCAGCTTATCTGAGAGCAGCCAGCAAGGGGCAGCACCAGAGCTCTTACCTGGGCTGTCCTGCAGCTCTGAACCCTCAGCCCTGGGCACTGGCTGCACATGCCTGGCACTCCATGAACACTGTTTGAGGCTTAACCTGCAGTGTGTTAAGATGTATAATGAAAATTTGGTGAAGCTCAATTGTCAAATGTAAGTTTTTGTTTCCCTTGAAATAATCTTAAGCCTCAGCTGAAAGACTCAGTTGTAGCTCAGAGAACTTCATATCAGGAAGGCAAATATTGACCCAGGCTGTCTCCTGGGAATATCTAAGCTTGAAGACGAGAAACACTTTAAAATGAAATCGAAGGAGATTAGGCTTTACCTACTAGCCTGTCTGGGGTACTCAGAACATCACCCTCGAAAGGCTCTTAGGGGCCCCCTGGCAGCCAGGAGGACAGTGCCTGGAGGCCTGGGCCCTGCTTCTACCTGTTGCTGATCCTCAAGCACGGCTTCATCTTTTAATAGTTTTTATAATGCAGCTCCCATATATTTTATTTAAAATATTGCTACACTTGTGGTAGGCATTTTGTGTGTGTGTGTGTGTGTGTGTGTGTGTGTGTGTGTGTGTGTGTGGTCCTGTGTTTAGAGATCAAGCCAGGACACTGCACCCCCTAGGGGGCGTGCTACCAGGGAGTGCCACACTTGTGATAGGTAATTTATTTCTTGTTTTCTTTTTTTGGTGATGTGGTTTGGAGATCAAGCCCAGGACACTGCACTCGCTAGGGGGCCCTCTATCAGGGAGCGCAGTCCCAGCCTTCCAATGTATAAACTGCGAGTCTAATGCAACTCAAGGGTAAGTGGGCACGCGGCATGCGCTGTAGATTTATTACACAGACGTGGTCCACAAACAGATTAAGAACCTTGACCATATTTGTTCCTCTGTTTAAAGTCCAGCTTTGCTCTCATTACCTGTGGAACAGGGGATTAAGTCATATACGTATTTCAGGATCGGAACGAACCTGTGTCTACCTCTCTTTCCAAGTTTGTCGCCTTCGCAAAAGACCCAGTTAAGAGGACTCGATGATGTGTAATGTGGCTGCTCATCGCCCCGTGAGACTGCACCTCTGTACGCCTTTTCCCATGAAAATCCAAACATCTATCCCTTGGCTCACTCAGCCCCATGCACTTCCTGAATTCCTACTATGCACTGGACACCGCACCACACAGTGGGGCTACACTGTGGGGCCACCCTGAGCCTGCCTGGGCCAGACACGCTAGGCGGCAAGTACTTTGACATTAGGGATAGTGCTTCTTTTTCCTTGTGGTCCCTTCAGAATCCACAACATAGAGCAAAACTCTTATTTGTTTAATTAATTTGGTACAGCTCTCAATACATTTGGCAAGACAAACTAGACCTAGCAATTAACTAATGAGGCAGTGTTGGAATCTGCTTAGCGCCATTTGTATTCTCATGTAATCAAGCACCACAGCACGTGTTACTGATGAGGAACCCGCGAAGTCTAATAGAATGTTACACGCATAAAGACACAGACACCAAATGAAGAAGAAGAAAAGATCCACGTGCATCTCCAATGAGTTGGGATTTGGGCAAAGATGTAAAGAGCTGTTTTAGGCTGGGAAGAAGGTAGAGGAGAGAAAAGAGACCTCTGGTGCTGACGGGTGCCTCAAATTATAAAATGAATCACCAAACTCTAGGGTGATGCAGGGCATTAAGCCTAGGCTGGACCTGCAGCAAGGAGGGCACCCTTGGAATCCAGCTGCGTTGTTGAACAAACTTGTCAGTCCACCTCATGTCTAACTCCGCTCCTTCCTGCTGCAGTTGGGATTCCTTGGTCCTTTATTCAGGACCTGAGGAAGACAGAAGACAACCCATGACTCCCTTCTGCTCTCATCAGAAGAAAGTGTAAGGCAGGGCCAGGAAAAGACTTTTAATAATACATTTTGAAGATGCAGACCCAAAGATGATAATTCAAATAAGGCTTTAAGATTTTTCAAATACTTCATTCCATCTGCCTTGCTCTGATGGTTTCTAAGAACACATTTCCATTTTCTAAATCTAGAATTATTAGAATCTACTTGAAGAGAGATATTACAGTCAAACAATGTTCTCAATTCGAGATGCAATTATTTCCCCCCATTTTGAATGCTTAATATGTTCCATGATTTTTTTTTTTTTCTTTTAGCTACACAAGGAACATCAACTTTCTATGTCTTTCATCCTTCTTCCTGTGACCTTTCTGCAACTTGGAGAAATTCGTAAATAAGAAGTAAAATGCAGGTAAGTTCATTTTCTAGCTTGTAATGACAATATTATTGCTTGATAAATGTCCCCTTCTTTACCCCATCGCCTACCTATTGCTGAAAAAATCAGCTTAAATACACAGAGAATTTGGTGAGTAAAGAATACATTCAAGGTGGGCCAGCAAGATAGCTCACCAGCCTAAAGTGCCTACTTAGGTAAGCTTAGGGAAACACAGACATCATGTTTCGATCCCAGACACCACACACGGCACCAGCCTCACCCCCCGGAATGAGCTGAGTCAGCCAGAATGTATTCAAGGTGTGTGATGTGACGATGTGATGCATACATAAATTGCATGATTGCCACCATCAAGTTAATTAGTACACCCAGCACCAGATCCCTGAAGATATTCATCTTGTGAGGTTTGTACACTGGGACCAACGTTTTCTTATTTCCAAAACCCTAGCCCCAGTGGCCAACATTTTACCCTAATCCCATGAATTCGGCTTTACATCCCACACACATGGGAGCTCATGTCGGGCGTGTCACTTGGTGGCTAGCTTGCTGCACTCAGCATAGTGCTCTCCACGGTCACCCACGCTCCCACAAGTGACAGGGTGTTTTTCTCTGTGCTTTGAGCTGATTCTCAAGTCAAAGCTCTTCTACACGCTGCACTGACCCTCGGGACCCAAGTGTGCACTTGAACGTGCCTTAAATGAGATTGCACTTGGTGTCAGACACCAGAATGTCAGGTCTGAGAGGAGCATTTGAGGTCACTGAGTTCAAATTTACAATTTAAGAGATAGTGAACTTGCGATCCAGAGAGGTTAAGTGACTGAGTAATGGTCACGCAGATGAATGGGGGGTGAGGGGTGGGGAGCTGGCACTGGGCCGGACTCGCAGCTTATTTTTCTTTGCTTTTTTGCAACATTTTCATTGCATTTACCACCATTTTCCAAGTTGCGCTTTTTTAAAATAAGAGCAATTTCCCAGCTCTTTCCAAGCATTTAATGAATTAATAAGCACTAATTAATAAGCATTTTAAATGAAAAGAAAAATACGTGCTGGGCTAAATAAATTTATAAAATACCACTTTAACCTGGTGATTCATACATTTATCTACTGCATTCGTTTACTGCTGTGTTTACAGAGAGTTTAGCATGTTAGTTCTTTGTGACCTGCTGAGATAGGGCATACACACTTTGGACCCATATTTGACTACAGACAGTTAAAAGGACAACTATGAAATCACTTCGTTGATCCTTGGGTCAGAGGACCATGCTCGGGAAGTGCTGCCTTCCTACAGAATGGATTCTGCAGGCAAGGGCTGTTGGAGGTGGCAGTCATGGTTGATATCAAGATGTTGCCGAAGCCCTGTAGATGGGGCTCTCCTGGGGTGGGTGCATCACGGGTGCATGGTCCTCACCAGAGATTAAACCACCGTCCACTTTATAACTCCTGATGGCCCTGGGGGTGGAAGCTGAGCGTATAAGGAGGGCCGCTGGAGCGGAGCCTGCAGGGCTCTGCCTTCTTCCCTCCTCCCTGTATTTCTCCCTGCTTCCCGCCACCACACCATGGCTGTGTGTCTCCCTGCCTTAAAGTCAACCACTGTGCATTAAAACTTCTCCCAAACCCGAGCCATAATTAGCCTCTCCTACGTCGTGGGTGGCACGTGCTCCTCATTCCCAGCAATGAAGAAGAAAACTAGGACAAGTTTGGAACCAGAGAAGGGGTTAGTTGCTGCAACAGGGCCTGACATGTGGCTCAGAAGTCTTTGTAACTGGTTTTCAGGAGGAGCTGGGAAAGGTTTGGAAGTGCTGGCTACAGAAGCAGCCCTCCATGAAACTGGTGGAGTCTGACCAGCGCAGGAGACCAGCATGCTGACAGGAAGGCGCATGGCAAAGGCCAGGCTCAGGGGCTTTCATTTGGGAACAACGGCTCCACTGGCCACTGGATTCCAGGCTGTGTGGGTTATGTTGTGTCAGAAAATTTCTCTATATTTTGCTCCTGTCCTGAGACTTTTCAGGAGACTGAGAATAAGTGTAGCAGGCTCATTCATCTGAAGGAGGAAATTTCAAGGCAGCCTAATGCTGAGGCAGTGTCGTGGGCACCTTTGGGTACATTTAGGCAGCTCAGCTCTGTATTGAGAATCAAGAACAAAGTCATAGCAGGATGACTTATAAAGCTTTGGAAATTGGCCCAAAGGGAAGTCCCTGTGAAGGTGGAGCCTGCCAAGACAGAGTAGAGGAGAGCCTGGCTGCTCACATGACTAGCACTGAAGAGCCGCCAAGTATTTTGAGAAGGGCTTGAGAGGATGGAAGACATCCAGAAGATCCCACTTGTGGCAGACCTAAGGGTGTAAAGCAAAAGACCACTTTGGGAATGGAGTCAGGGCACCCTGCTTCAGAATGGCAGCAGCCCAGGACTTGGCTGCTGAGGCCCGGGGTTTGGTTCACCATGGCCAGCCAACCAGAAGCTCCATGCTCTCCGCAGCCACCAGCAAGTTGTCCAAGGACTCTGTTGCTGCTCACGCGGTGTCAGACTCCAGCACCGCCACAGAATGCTGGTTCTATGTGCATGCGAAGTGCAACAGTTGTGTGGTCAGGGAGACTTCTGCCTAGGCTTCAAAAGAAGACCAGAGAGTGAGGCAGTGTGTCCGAGAGAGCATGCATGAAGGTGTGAGGTCACAGTTGAAAGCCCAGGAATGTGGGCTGTGTGACAACATCCCCAAGAGTGAGCAAGTCCCCTGGGCCCCTCCCCAGTAGACAGAAGGCATGAGGGCTACAGACACTGCCTGTGCTGTAGGGATGCAATTACAGGAGCCCTTCGAGTTCACGCACTGCCACAGCTTGCCCAGGTTGCTGGGCCTGGAACTGCGGGATTAACATTGGTTCTGCTGGGTTTCGGTCCCTCTTTGGCCCCATTCCTACCCACTCCCCTATTTCTCCCTTTTGGAATGGGAATGTGTACCATGTGCCTCTGTATGTTGGAAGGGTTTCACTTTATTTTGATTTTTAGAAGGGTTTACAGCTAAAATTTGCCATAAACCTCAGGGAAGACTTCACCTGTGGAGTTTTTAGCAATGGTGAAATAGTCAGGACTTTGGCAACTCTTGAAGATGGACTAAATGCTCTCTGATAAAGGGGACTAGGGGCTCACATGGAGGTGCGTATCTGGATGCCCCAGCAAAATCTCATGTGCTCACGGACAGGGCACGGTGGCGATGGCAAAGCCATGAGGACTGAAGCCCATCTGTGCAAGGGTCCCCTGCTGAGGCTGCAGCCAAGAGCAATGCGGCGAGGTGAGGCCTGGTGGTGACGCGGGCCTGGAGGCGCGGGCTGTGGGGCGGCGAGGTGAGGCCTGGTGGTGACACGGGCCTGGAGGCGCGGGCTGTGGGGCGGCGAGGTGAGGCCTGGTGGTGACGCGGGCCTGGAGGCGCGGGCTGTGGGGCTCACCATCTCCCCCCCCATCTCCTTCAGCTTCCCCTCGTCATGGCGTCAGCTGCTCCTGCCCTCTGCCATGTGACCCTGCCTCGCAGCCAGATAACTGTAGACTGAGGCTTCTGTAAGCTGTGAGCCAAGGCGCAGCCTCCTCCCTTAGACCGTGGGTGTCTGGTGTTGCACTGCAGCGAAGAGCGAAGCTGCTAGGACGGTGGCTGTCCCACCCTCACTAGCCCAAAGGGCCACAGAAGTTCTGAGAACTTCCTTCCCACTGTAAAATCAGAGCTCATCTGTCCTACTGGACTTAGAGATGCTATTGGTGAGCGCAATGTGTGAACAACAATGTTTCACTTGAATTTGTCCCTGCATATAAAGCAGCTATTGTAGGCATACATTAAGTACAAGAAAATGTGTTTGGTAAGCATATAGGGCTGAGAAATAAACCACAACTGAGCAGAAGCTAGCGCAAGCACCACGAGGTAGGTCTTAGGTTAATATTAGGGGCACTTGTGTGCACTTTTGACTCTGTTCCCCATGTGAGGGCAGAGAATGGCACAGGGTTTATTACAGATGTGAGCGCTACACAGCAGAGCGAGCCCGTTTCTCTTGGAGCCATAGCTTTTCTCAATTTCTTTTTCGCTTAGTGTCTGTACCTGAACTCAAGACTGTGTCCTTGCCAGACAGGTGCTGCGTTGCTGAGCTATGTCCCCAGCCCCACTTCCCGCAACAAAGGACTTATTAGGGAAGCAATATATGACTTTTTATCGACTCTCAAAAGCACAGGCTCTGAAGTCCCCTAGGCAACTACGGACACCCACTTCCACATGCGTACCTGGGCAATTGCATAATGCCTCAGAGTCAGTATTTCCTTCTCCATACAAGGAGCAAGGGACATGTGATCACACTGCTGTGTCCCTGACATGCCTAGTGTGGCACTGAAAACAGTCATCTCACAGTAAATGACCGCTACCACTGTGGGCATCATCCCCAGTAGCCCACTGAGTGCAAGGGAGCAGCGCTTATTATTCAGTTCTTTTGCCATTGGCTTACGATGGATTAGGTTACAGTATCCACTGAAGGGGACTGCCATGAACATAAACTTAATATCAAGCTAACACATGTAGTTGCCCCAGTTTAACTCATGCAGTTGATTACATAACGTGAATAAATAGCTCTTCTTGCAAGTGGATTTGAAACAGAGTAGAGCAGTGGTTCTCAACCTTTCTAAGGCCATGACCCCACAATACAGTTCCTCATGTTGCAGTGATACCAAACCTAAAAATAATTTTGGTGGCTACTTCAAAACTGTAATTTTGCTACAGTCATGATTCAGAATGGCTTTAGGCGACCCCTGTGTTTTGGTCATTTGACCCCTGCCGGGGTTGCGACCCACAGGTTGAGAACCGCTGGCAGAAAAGCACAAGGCACATTTCTAGCGAACATCAGGAACACAGGGAGTCACTGTCACCAAGCCGGACTGGCCAGATATTTTGATGACCACCTGAATGAAAGACAAGTTTGGCAATGTCTGCAAAACAAGGATGGCAGGAAACCACTTTTCCGCATTCTAATATATTATGATTGACTAACATAATTCCCTCCCAGAAAAATTTCAAGGCAAGTAATATCAATCATCCAACTGGGAAATAAAAGTATCTCCAGCAGTTCCCATGGGATGGCTGATAATAAGCCATATATTTCCTAGGTGAGGCTGCTGACATATACTAATTACCAAATGTGTCACAATGTAATGGAACGATTTGACCTGCAATATGGAATTGTTGGGCCTACGCCAGCTGAGCTGTGAAGAGCAAGGGCCAAAAAATATCAGCTGATCTGGAGCCATTTTCTGACAATAGTGAGGGAACACAATCAACTGTCTCTGACATCATCGCTGTTGTGTGACAAGGACAGATAGACAGATAGCACCTGGAGATCTGTCACATAGGCATCTGCACCAGAAGACGATGTCATATTGTGAGGGATGAATGGATAGTAGCAACAACCTTATCACCTTGTGGCCACAGCAAATCACTTGGAGGTCCCAAAGCCAGCAGTGTTACTTGCCTAGATAGATGTTATTTTTTTCTGAGTAAAATTGTAAGTATTTTCCCATGTTCCTCATTAATTAAAAAGCTCTGTAGGGCCAAGCATTAACTGTATTAATGAATGAATTTATTTATCTTTTGGAGATATTTATTGACTAGGTATTTGGGTAGTAGCCATCTTTCATGTGGTAAGGGCCAAGCATCAGGCTTCGGACAAGGTGCATGCTCTCTACAGGCTCATAACTCAGTGGCTGTGGGAGCTGTACAGCTGAATTCATTAAGAAAGAAGGAAGAAGTAACTAACAGCCAGAGGATGAGAGGCGACAGCTACTTATGAGGCGCTGACCAATGGGATCCTTTGGACTAACACAGAGAAGGCCTTCAGGAGAAGAATGAAGGCTTTCTTGACTTCAACCAATCCCCTAAGGGTCCAGGGGCTTAGGTGTGGAAGGAAGAAGAAAACGGAAGCCAGAGAAATCCCAAATGGTGCAGCGGTCCTCCGGTTCAGAAGCTCTTGGGTTAAAGATATAGTCCTCCGGGTGGCGCTGTTGGGAGCAGGTGGAAATAAGAGCTGGGGCTCTTCAGAACTGTGAGCCAGTACCAACATTTATAAGTTAATTACCTCAGGTATTTATTAGCATCGTGGACAGCTAGCTACACTCTACATTCCATGATTTCATGAAGAGGCATCTACCAAGTGTATGCCACGTACATGGTACTGCTCGAGGTGTTGGGGATGAAACAGAGAAAATGGGCAAGCTCCCCGTCTTTATGGAGTCCACTAGTGTCCAACAGGAGGTGCAGGAGTGAGCCAGCAACGGTCCGCGTGAACTTACGAAGACTGGCTCCTTGACCAAGCCGGTGGGCTCCTCTGGACCCCCTCTGGGCTGCACTGTCTCCTGTCCCGTTCTATAGAGGATCTTGCAAGCCAGTTTGTCCTGAGTCCTTAGCATACAGACAGGCGATGTGCCATCAGGCCCCTTTTCTTCTGCTCTTGTCACCTACCTGAGTTATTAGTAACTGTCCCCGTGCTCCCGGACTGTACATCTCTGAGTGTCTCGTGTCAGATTTAAATTCAGCCCATTTCCTGCCTTAAATGCTGCAAAAGGATTTCAGCAAGGAGGTTCTCTGCCTTTCTATCCACAGCTGGTTCACTCTTTAACAAAATCCAGGGCAATAATTGTAAGAACGGTGTGAAGAAGAAGCCCCTGCGACCATGACCCAGCACGAGGAGGAAAGGAGGAACTCCCAGCACAACTATTGAAGCGCACTTTGGCAACGGATCACACCTACCTTGGGGACAACCAGGAAGAGCCCTGAAGCCCAAGGACCAGAATATGTGACTGTCCCGCACAAGGAGTTTGAGAACCAGTGGGAGCTCCTTATTATCAGCAAGGGACGCACAGAGATGTCTTTGGTTGGCTGAAATGTCACGTGCCAAGTGCTCAAAATTCGATATTCATGCCCAAATTGAAACTCGCTGTCTTTCTCCTGTAAACGCGGTTCTTCTCCCGTCTCTCATCCCTTGCTTCCTCTGCCTGAAACAGCCCTGGAGGGTCACGCTGGGTTGCTCAGTCTTAAAAAGCAACTGCTCCAAGGCTTGATCTCTGCCTGGTTGCTAACTCTGGAATCTTTTTCTCTCCAGTTCCATAGTTAAAAGTGTTCTTCCTGTGTTATTAAGATTCTCCCAAAATACTTTGACTCTTCCCCTCCATAACATCAAAAGTGATTTTTAGAAGAGTACACGTGACGCTGCCGCTCTCTTTATTGAAACCCTTGAACAGAGTCCACTTTCTAAATTCCATCAGCGCCCCCTTCCCATCTTAGGAAAAGCATTTCAGAGAGCTCACTCACCCTTATGACATCTCAGGGGAAGGTTTCTGCATTACTTTAGGTCTCCACAGGAAACTGAAAGTAGCCACAGCCATCCACCCGGAGGTCCCAAAGCCGGCAGCGTGTCCCCGGTGGGTGTGTGCAGCCTGCAGGCCCCTTCCCACGTGTGTCGATCAAATCCTCCCCTCCCTGTGGCTGCACACAGCCAGGCAGCTCCAGCTACTCCACACTTGCTACTTTTTCTGCTCTTCCCACTCTACTTTGTAATTCTGCGATTATCTCTCTGCAGCAGTAGAATTTAAATACTCTAAGGCTAGAGATTTAATTTTGTGATCTTTATATACTCAGTTTTAACAGTAATTTTGATGAATAATCCCTGGAACTTTTCCTGTGATGATAATCCTTTTCTTTCTGGGATTGGTTCCCAGTGCACAGTTTTATGATCTTAGCATCCATGAGTATAAATGGTGACTCTGCCACCATGGCCACAGTTCACTGTCTATTTTTTCTGAATAGCACCCAAATTTCAGTATTAGAGCTTGACCATCAAAACATTAGGCAGTGGAAGCAGAGAGGATTTCAGAGCTAATTAAAGAATAAAAGCAGAATTTTTGTGACTTCAAAAGAGGACTTGAGAAGGAGGGTTTGCCTCTTCTCTCTCTTTAATGCATGAGAAAGGACGTAGCTTCAGCCCTTCTGGAACACAGAACAGGAGAGAGCAGCCTCATCAGACACCAATCCACCAGACAGCAGATCACCAGACACCAGCCCACCAGACAGCAGCCCATCAGGTACCAGCCCACCAGGCACCAGCACCAGACACCAGCCCACCAGACAGCAGCCACCAGGCACCAGACCACGAGATGCCAGCCCACCAGACACCAGCCAATCAGGCACCAGCCCACCAGGCACCAGCCCACCAGGCACCAGACCTACCAGACACCAGACCACCAGGCACCAGCTGCCAACACCTTAGGTGTGAACTTCCCAATGTCCAAAAGTGTGAATAATAACTGTTTATCTATAAATCACTCAATCTGTAGTAGCAGAACACATAGTCTAGGATAGAAATGGGAACCAGAAAAGTGGGGTGCTGCTACATCAGATGCTTAAAGTGGGGAAGTGGCTGTGAAGCAAGACCACAGGAGGAGCTGGGAGGGTTTTGGAGTGTGCAGCGGAGCAAAGCTGGGGTGCTGCGCATGGAACAAGAGCGAGGGACAACAGCGAGAGCTCAGCAGAAAAGAGTAGCATGGAGAGGTCGAGGCTTTTCTGAGATTATCTAAGTGGTCATGAAGCGGGCTGGGGATATAGCTCAGCAGCACAAGCACCTGCCTTGGAAGCACGAAGCCTGAACTTTGATCCCCAGTACTACAAAAATAAAACTAAAAAGTGGTCACAAAAAAAAATGTTAGCAGAAATAAGGGCATTAAAGGTCATTTTGATGAAGTCTTAGAAGGAAGTGCAGAATAAATTATCAGACACTGGAGGAATGACCAGAATAACATGGCAAAGAACTTGGCAGAATTTTGTCCATGAACTTTTTAGAAAGCGAACTTAAGAGTAAGGAACTAGAATGGAAGAAATCTCTAAGCACACTGTTTAGGCTACCATATGGCTTCCTTACTGGTTCATAGTAAAACCCAAGGAGAGAAAAAAGTAAACTGAAGATAGTGTTTATCTTTCAAAGAGACATGGAACTCAGAAATCTGGAATGCTTCGACCTGCCAAGCGAGTGAGGACCAGCAAAGTATGTCAGGGAAAGAAGATCAAGGGATAGCCATGCTGCAGCTTGACAGGGAGATCAGCCTGCAGAAGAAAAGGAGGAGGTGCTATTCATCAGAACGGTGGAAAGATGGTCCTGAAGGTAATTCAGTGGTGCCACAGCCCCAAAGACAGAGTGCTTTCAAAGAGCAACCCCGGGGGCGGCTACAACTCACTGGCAGAGCATGTGTGAATCCTAGGTTCTTTCCTGCTCAAATTAATTAATTAAAAGAAAAAGAAGTAAAAGAAAAGGGGGTTTAGGGCACCTATAAGATCACAGACCTTCCGGCCCAGGGCTATGTCCTGTGGCTGCGTGGCACATTCTGAAGTGATGTTCCCTACCCATCTCAATGAAGGCTCCAGTTGGTCTCAGAGCTGCCACTCTAGAGGGCACAGGATGCAAGTCTTGGGCACGCCAATCTGATGCTGACTCTGCAGAAGGGGTGAGATGCATGGTGTGGCTGCTTCTGTTCAGATGTCAGAGGATGCCTCAGGCAACTGCAGGGCCCAAGCAGAGTCGCCACAGAAATGGGATCATCACACAGTGCTCCAGTGGGGGAATGTCTAGTGGGCCCATTGGAAAGCTAAGCCACACCCAGGTACAGAGCCATAAGCATGTAGTGTCTGTGCTGGAGTGTGACCGCTGGGCATGGGCTCTGAAGACCAGGCCACGGGGACAGCTGCCTGCAGCTGTAGAGGCCACTCCTGGGTCCACACATCACATGGTAGGATGTGAAGCTACACAAGATTGTTCTCCAACCATCAATTCTAACTTTCCTATTCACTCCTTCACTTTCTTATTTATCCCCTTTGGAATGGAAATTTATTTCCTTTCCTTCTCCCATCATTGTATTTTGAAAAGTTGTGATTTATGTGAGCACAGGGGAAGCCTGCCTTACCATAGATCACACGAGTCTGGAGCACACCTAATTTAAGTGATGTTTACACAAGACCTTATGCTTCAGAACTTTGAGATGATGCCACCCAAAATTATGGTTTTTGTTACTGGGGTGCAATTAGTGCAATTTGCATTCAAAGGACATAAACTACAGAGCTCAGGGGAGAGTCAGCAATCTACATATCCCTCGAATTTGTGTGCTAAAATCTAATCCCCAGTTAAGATGTGGGTCTTCAGAGGTCATGAACCCCGGTGGAACCTGCATGAAAGGCCCTGAAAATCTTGCAAAAGGCCTGAAGCATCAGTTTTTCACCTCTGTCCCCTTTGTCACCTCCAGACACAATGTTTGCCCCTCTGGAAGATGGAGACACCAGATCCTATCCTGGAGGCAGGCAGGGGTTTCACTGCACTCCCACCCTGCCAACAACTTGACTTTGAACTCTCAGATTCCAGACTGGTGGTAGGTAACTTTTCTGTTGTTTACAAATTGCCCACTCTGTGGTTTTTAGCTGCACTAAGACAATTGGTAAGGAGAGGTCTGTGGTCCAGGGTGGGCAGGGGAGCCTGGCTTGATACTTTGGTGTGGAGAATGATGGCGAGCATGACTTAGCTCCAAGACAGAAGGGAAGGCACTTGACATGGCCTGCTCTTTCCAAGTGGAGATGTTGGGCTACAATGGGAAGTCAAATGGTCCAATACATAAAGGAGCAAAGGGGAGAAGAAGAAAGGGCAGATGGATGGGAAGAGGGAAAAAGAAGAAAGAAGTGGAGAAGAGAGACTGGGGCAGCATTTGAGCTCATAGTAACAATTATGCCTGCGGGCATGTGCATCTACTGCACTCCACAGTTAGCGTGTAAGAGGGTTCCAGTGTTCATCTGATAAACGCTACTATTTCATTAGGTTAGCTGGAGTTATATCAAAGTTTTTCAACAAAATTCTTGGTTAAGGCTCAGTAACTATAGTGATTATAATGGACTGAGGGCCTGTGATACAGAAGCACAAACTTTGGAAGTGCTGGTAGGAGTCTTGGTCCTACACTGACCTATGGCGCTGACTTTATTCTCAGAAAGTAGAACTTAGGTGTAGACTCAGGTCTGTGTGTGTCCACAGCCTGGAACGCTCATTACATGGAGTCTAAAAAACACAGCACTGTTGGTGTGGACTAATTTTTTTCTACGTCATGTGGCACACTGACTTAGAATATAGATATTTTAGTGTCTCTATGCTAAACTTAGGAGTCTGACTTAATTTTTACGTTCTCTTCTCTCACTGTTTGCACTACACTTCTCAAATAAAAGCCCTAAAAATTCCTAAATATGGCAAAAGAAGGAATGCTGATACAAATGTCACCTGTGCTCCCCGTCAATTCAGCTGAACAGAAGCAACAGAAGAGAGAGTTCCTAATTTAGGGTCAACATCAGAACATGCACAGGTGAAAGTGCATAGCTGTGCCCTGACCGGGTGGGCAGAGCCCCTGCTCACCCTGATCTTAGTGACAGCAGCCGGAATTCTCCCTGCTACCTCTACATTGCAGGCCTGTGTAGATGATACTGTTCTGGTTGTCTGCATCACGGATAAACTCTTAAAACTGCTTACCTCCTGAGGATGTTGTTAGAATAGCTCTTAATTACCTTCACTTTGAAGCTTGCAGATCAAAGATTCTTTAAATGAAAAAGCGTGTTTCAGTCAAGCAGGCAAGCCATGGTGACAGTTCACACAAAGTGCACTTGTTTAAGGCGAGGTTCCTCAAAGGCCAAGCATTCTACACAAAGTTCATGGCTGACTCTCCGTTCTAAGAGAAACTCACGAACCCCAGCATAAGCTCAGAAGAGGGTTTCAAGTCCACAGCTTCTCAGCGTGGCCTTAATGGGTCGCAGTCAACATGCCCTGGCCCGCCACCAATTATTCCAGTGTGTTCATCCTCGCAGTATTTCCAGTGACCTCGAGCAGGTGACACACAGTCGTGTTTTCCCATGCTGAAATCACCCAGAAGCACTATTGAACCACCTCCTTGTATACTACAAAGGCCTGGCCGAGTGCCGAAGTCGCCAGAACTAAGGACACGTCCACATAATAGCAGGACAGAGGAAGAAAGGCCCAGAATGACGTATTAAGGGGTCAAAGTCTGGAGTGAACCGTGTGCCTACGCTTTATCTGCCTTAAAGCTCTCCTGAGAAGCCGGATGGGGGTCGGCGGCAGCAGGGTCTCGAAGTACATAGATGTCTGGGCTTGGAAAGGAAGTTTCCAGACGACGAGAGCAAGAAGACGGTGCTGGGAGATGGCGTTCGTTCCTTACCCTAGTGATGCAGGGCATCCAAATGCCAGCATGCTCGAGCAAATATTGCTTTAGTTGGCAGCTGGCATTAAGTACACAAGCTCAGTTATGATGTGCTGAGTGAGATAATTTCTCACAGGGAAAGCAGCGGTGTCATTAGACGCAGAGGACGTGCACGCCCGGGCTGTGTACACCATGCGCTATTCACGAAGCTGTCTATTGGAACCATAAGGCATTGTAATGAGCAGCTAAAATGACATCACCGGGGCTGGGGAGATAGCTCCGAGGCACAAGTGCCTGCTGGGCAAGTGCAAGGTCGTGAGTTCGAACCCTGGTCCCACAAAAAAAAAAAAAAAAACAAATGGCTGGGGAGATAGCTCCGAGGCACAAGTGCCTGCTGGGCAAGTGCAAGGTTGTGAGTTCGAACCCTGGTCTCACAAAAATAAATAAATACAAATAAAATAAAATGACATCACCACACGGCGTCATCGAGTGTAAAAGATGTTAACGTCAATACTTTTTGTACAACCTCATTTTTTTGTCATGGGTAAGCATGGAAGAATATAAACCTAACCAGCCAGAGAGAGAGAGAGAAATAATTTCTGAGTTGGGTTTTGAGGAAGAATGACTGGAAAATCCTATTATTTAAATCATTACTATCGCAGTAATTACTAGTATTTTCCAGAGAATAGTAAATGGAAAGCTGAGAGGATTGGTCCAGGAGTTGTGAAGGAGAAATAAGAAAGCTTGCTTCTCAGCTGTGAGCCTTACTTGGCCCAGCCTCTGCTGAGGTGGACAGAGTCAGCTTCCCAGCTCCGGGTGGAAGGGAAGTTCCCTGGCATGAATGAGGCCGAAGGAGAAGACTGGATCTGGAGCTAGGATGGCAAGAGCCAGAATCATAGTGGAGAAGCCTAAGCAGTCACATTCAGATTTCATAAGTCGAAAATAAATACACTGTCTTGAAAAATCCAGAGGACAAAACCATCCTTACTTATACAAGAACAGGGACAAGGACTATACCCACAGCTGGGCGTGCTGGCACACACCTGTGATCCCAGTACCTGAGAGGCTGAGGCAAGAGGATCAGTGTGAGTTTGAGACCAGCCTGGTCTATAAAAGTGAGTTCAAGGCCAGCCTGAACTACACAGAGAGTCTCTGTCTCAAAAAAGATGAAAGAAAAAAAGAATTATACCCAGCATCTCCTGAGAAACGATGCCAGATAAAAGAATGTGTGGAGGAAACAAAATGGTAAGAACTATGTGCCAGACCAAATTATCTTTGCAAAGTGAAGGGGAAGTAGATTTTTTTAGAGAATCAAAAGTGACATTTCTGATTTATCACTAATAGATGTGACTTATGTGACTCACAAGAAATATTGAAGACATTTTTTTTTCAAATAGGAAAGAATATGTAGGTAAGAAATTAAGATCTTTGTAAAAAGAGGAAGTGTTATAAGATGAGTAGGTGATGCTAAAATAAAACTGTTAGTTTTCTAATTCTTAATTGTTTCAACAATTGTTCAAAGGAGAAACCGTGTGTGTGTGTGTGTGTGTGTGTGTGTGTGTGTACATTTTGTAAAAGTGAAATGAATGACAGCAATGACAGAAAGAACGGAGGAAGGCTTGGTGCTGCGATACTTCTGCTACACATGAAACGGTGCAGTCTGCTGGACAGTGGACTTGAATATTTATGGGTGTACAGCAGAAATAGCAATCGCTTAAAATTTCAAAAAGAAATAAGTATTGTGTAATTATTATGTTAAAGAGATACTAAGATAGAAAATGGAATCATATAAAATATTAAATTAATTCTGCAAAAGGAAAAAGTATGAGAAAATGATAAAAGTAGGAATGAAGGAAGCAACTAGTACCCGACAGTGACAAAAATATTAGTTATTTACCCAACTGTACCACAACCACTGTAAACATGCCAACCAAAAAACATAGGTTGTCAGAGAAGTTCAAACACCAAAAACTGATTTTATTTTGTTCATGAATACTATTATAAATATTAAGAAACAAACAGATTAAAAGCCAAGGAATACACATATATGCCAATAAAAAGGGAAAAATAGATGAAATAACTAAAAGCAAGTTGCTATCACGTAAGATATACTCTAACCATTAAAAAAAAGCAGCTACATCAGTTTTAGAAAGCAGGTTTTAGTAGCCAGACAGGAATTGAGCCCTTGTGATGCCATGGCTCTCAAGTTAGAGTTCAACATGGGTAGCTTTGTGCAATTCTATTTAAATAAAGAAATAAAATAAGTAAATAAGACCGACCATGCATCTCAGTATGAAAACCCTGGGTTCAACCCTGCTCTCTCTCAAAAAAAGACGAGAGCTGGGCAAGTTATCAGGAATAATGAGGAACAATACCTATTTATGAAAAAGTCGAGACTTCCAGAAGACACACCAGTCTTTGGCATATACTCGCTCATCCAAAGCCACAATGTAAGGGAAAGTGCAGGGAGAAACAGCCGAATTGACTGTCCTAGCTGAAACTTACAGCAGCCCTCTCTTAGAAGTGGACAGGTCCAAAAGACAGAAAGTCAGTACCAAGACCACTGCGGACCACTGGAACATAGCTGATATTCATAGAGCATTTTATCCGACAAAAAGGAGCATGCATTCTTTCCATGTTCACATGGGACATTTACTGAGATGAACCCATGCTGTTACAGAAGCCACACCTTGGCAATTTAGAGGAGGCAGCACTCCTAACGTCATATCCACTATTGCTGTGCTCTCTCTCAAGTAAATGTCTGTTTAAAAATTGAAAGAACAAAAGAAAGGAAGGAAGAAAAAATGAAAGAGAGAGAGAAAGAGAGAGAGAGAGGAAGAAAGAAAGAAAGAAAGAAAGAAAGAAAGAAAGAAAGAAAGAAAGAAAGAATACGAGACAAGGAAAAAAGGCCATAGATGTGGACTGCTACAATCTTGCAAATGGTTAAGTTCCTAAATCTCTGTGTAGCAATGTGCAATTTTTTTCACATTCCACAGGAATTTGAAGTGTAGAATATCAAGAACTGATGGAAAATACCTGCCCCATGTTATGTGTAAGGTGTTTGATATTCAGAAAGATAGTGATATGAAGCTCATGTGCCTAAGTTATAGGGAATAATATCATTAAGCTTCTCTTCTGGAAGGTTAACAACTTAAGTTGACAGACCAAATAATTAGAGAAAAAGAAGGGATACAAGAATACCCAGTATTTTGGCTGTAGCCCTTTGAGGTCAGTGAAGACAGAGGACATAAATGAACCTGTACTGTAATGGCCTATAACTCAGTGGAGTCCTAAATTTCCTGTTCAGGAAAATTATGGGGCCACATAGGAAAGTGACTGGGTGCTTAATGAGAGAAAACAGTCTCCCAGGCTTTCACAGAGTGCAAATTAGTCAAGCAATGGCTGTGACTCGTACAGGCGGCTGATGCTGACAAAACCTGTGCAAACTGCAGTAGATGGTTTCAGGGTAAACCCTGAGGGGATCTAACTGACCTTGTCAGATTCAAAAGCTACATTATTTTGTTATATAAGTCATGTTTTATCTTGGTCTTAACCATCCAGTTGAAAAGTCTAACCATGAGGTATAAGAAGGAAAGACATATTAATATGCTAAGTTATAAAAGGCTCGAGTCAACAGCTTCCAATAATGCCAGATGAGCTGATAATCCGTGACCGTTATGGGCTACGGGACTAAACGCACGGCTACTTTCTTTTTGTGCGATGAAAAGAAGCACCTGTGCTAACGATGATTAGACAACACCACATCTGCGTCTTGTACTCTGAACTATTACGACAAAGACAACAATATGAATGCATTAATTATTGTAAAAAATAAAAAGAAACTGTGTAATGTGTGCTATCAAACTATAATGACGTTAAACAGGAAATTGGGACCAGAAAAAACAGCTTGGCAGTCTTGTGATAGTTGTAGGTTAAAAACATAAACTATTGGCTATTCAAATATAGATCATCAGCTGCTTAGGAGGCTGAAGCAGAAAGATCTCAAGCTCTATGCCAGCCCAGCACACTAAAGCCTGTCCCTTTTCTCTCCAGGTGACTCTCCTTAGGCACACTGCACATCATCAATCTGAGAGTTGAAAAAAAGAGTAAAAAGTGCTGGGATGTAGATCAGCAGTACAATACTTGCCCTGTGAGAATTCTGGGGTCCTTTCCACTGTACTGCAAAAAAAATAAACAGACAAGTGAGAAAAAAGATACCTAAATACATAGATACACAGACAGACAGACAGACAGACAGACAGACAGACGGACAAAGTCAACTCAAAAGCCTCAAGAGAAACTTTTAAAATAGTTTAAAAAATGAAGATGAAAATACAACTTCCCAAAAATAAGTGGGATTCTGCTGAGCCACGCTTAAGGGCATGTTTGTTGCATTAATTATATTTCAAAAGAATAAAGATCAGTAACCTGAGTTCCCATCTTAGAAAACTAGAAAAGGAAGCATAAACTAAACTCAAATAAACAAAAGAAAATAAAAAGTATAATCAGAGCAAAAATAAACAAAATGCAAAAAGGAAATTAACCAAGAATATCAATGAAACAAAAAACCCCACTATGTTTGAAAAGCTCAATAAAACCAATAAACTTTAAGCCAGGCAATATTTGTAAGAAAAAAGAGAGGACACAATTTATGAGTATAAAAAATAAAAGAGATATCAGTACAGACCTCATGCGCATTGAAAGAATTAAAAAGAAATAATATAAGGAAGCTTTATGGCCACAAATCTGATTGTCTATGTGTAACAGACCAATTTTTTAAAAGATATAATCTGTTAAAACAAGAGAAGAAATAAGATAAAGCCAATACCATTAAATAACCCGAGTTAGTAGCTTGAAACCTTCCAAAACAGAAACCAACAAGGACAAATGTTTTCACAAGTGAATTCAACCAAATATTTAAGAAGGAATTATGCCAACTATTAACAATGTTTTTACAAATACATGAACAAACTGAATATTCCGAGCTCATTCTGGAAGACCAGTAATATACCCTAACACCAAAAGAGAAAAAATACATGAAAAAAGTTGGGGAGCATTTTCTTTTTCCAGAAACCATCGAGCAAAAGCTACCCAACTCAACCAGACAGGGCACCGAAAGAAGGAGCGATTCATCTCAAGTACCTAAGTCTCACTGGGCGTCAGTGAAGCAGTGAGCGTAACCCTTCAGCAGGCAGGAGAAAATCCCACGATCCTGCCAGTAGATGCAGGATGAACATCGTACAAAGCCCAAGGCCGGTGACCAATGGTAGCTCGCAGCAGAGCATGAGCAGAGGGAAATTGCTTTATCATGATAAAGTTCTCCACAAAATGAAATTAATAATAATAATAATAATAAATAATAATAATAATAATAATAGTAACTATAGGCAACATCAGGCACAATGGTTAGAAAGTAGATTTTTCTCTAAATTCAGGCAAAACACAAGATGAACCCTCTCACCATTGCTTTTGCAACTCCATGGTTGAAGTCCTGGCTGATTCAGGAGACAAGGAAAGGAAACAGAGGCACGTTGGCTGAGGAGGAGGAGAGCAGACTACACGTGCCAATGGCAACGTGCAGGACCCTAACTTGGAATCCAAAGGTTAACCATTTCTCCTCATGGCAGCAGTGAACGAATAGAGCTTAGAACTAGAAACACAGCAGCAGGCCTCTGATATTGCTCAGGGCCCACACGCCTGCTTAGGCCAGGGCAGGGACCGGGGTTGGTTCCCCAGAACCACACAGGGGGCGCTGACCTTGTCCTGGGTGCCAAGCCAGCACATGCCTGTGAACCCAGCACCAGGAGGCTGAAAACAGGAGAATCACTACAAGCTACATAGTGAGACTCACTACCAATTTTTTTTTTTTTTTTTTTTTTTTTTTTTTTTTTTTTTTTTTTTTTTTTTTTTTTTTTTTTTTTTTTTTTTTTGTCTTTCTGAGACAGGGTCTCACTATGCAGTTCAGGCTGGCCTTGAGCTCACTTTTGTAGCCCAGGCTGGTCTCGAACTTGCACCGATCCTCCTGCCTCAGCCTCCCGAGTGCTGGGATTACAGGCATGCACCACCATGCCCAGCCTCACTACCAAATATACTTAAAAAGAAAACAAACAAACAAACAAACAGGACTTATATGACTTATATTAGCAACTTGCAAACGTTGGGGGTGAATCTAGTAACGCAATGATGGAGAAATCTAGTACTGTACACATGATGGCTATAAATTCAGCATGAAGAAAATACCAAAGACATTCCAAGTAGAATGAATTACATGTAGAAATATTTCATGAACTTCAAAGTGGGAAGATTCAAGACTACCAAGATATCAAGTTCTTGGCCAGTGAGATAGCTCAGTGGTTGAAAGCGCCTGCTTAAGCAAACTTAGGCAAGCATTCAGGGACCATGGTTGAATCCCTGCCACGCCAGCCCTGCCCTCAGGGTGGGCTGAGTCAGCCACACACACACACACACAAGACATTAGTTCTGCTGGGCATATAGCACAGCAGCATAAGCACCTACCTGGCAAGCACACGGTCCTGAGTTTGATCCCAGTAGCAAACGCACATGCGTGTGAGAAAGATCAGTTCTTCCTAAAATTAATCTACACTTTCAATGCAATGCCCATAAATGACCTCAGCAAGTTACTTTGTAGATATTACAAACTGACCTTAAATTATATAAAGATGCAATAGATAAATAATTTAACAATATTGAGGGAAAGTAAAATTAGGGATGGATGATACATGACCTTGAGACTCACTGTAAGACTACCGCATCAAGGCTGGCATTGGTGAAAGAACAGGTAAATCAGTGGAAAAAAAATAGAGAACCCATTATTAGGTGGCACAACTACTGTCAGCTAGTCTTGTGTATAATTGATAATTTTTTGGTCTTTTTTGAGACAGAGTCATGATATGTAGTTCAGGCTGGCCTTGAGCTCACATTTGTAGCCCAGGCTGGTCTCAAACTCACATAGAGCTTCCTGCTTCAGCCTCCCAAGTGCTGGAATTACAGGCCTATGCTACCACGCCTGGCTCTAACTGATCTTTTTATAAAAGAATAAAGAAACACCATAAAGACAGTCTTCAATATTTTATCCATAGTAAAAAGTAAACCCTCACGAGTAAGAAATGTGTCTAGATGCAAACCATACACCTTTGATGAAAAGTAATTAAAAATAGATTATAAACCAAAATGTAAAATGGTCACTAGAGAACTCCTAAGAATAACATACAAGAAATCTAGACAGTGTTGGGTGTGGCAATTATTTTTTATATCTAACACCAAAATAACAGTCTATCAAAGAAATAGTAGGGCTGGCTAAATAGCTCAGTGGATTAAAGCACCTGCAAGCAGGCACAGGGTTCAATCCTCAGGTCTGCCACGCTGGTCCCGCCCCTGGCGTGCACTGACACAGCAATTGAGACTGGGTGTGTTGGTGTGCACCTGTAATCCCAGCTCTTGAGAGGCTGTAAACAGGCGGATCACTATGAGTCTGATCTAGTAGTGCGACCCTGAACACCCTGTAGACCCTTCCCTAAAAAGTACAGGAAAAAAAAGCAGTGATAAGCTATATTTCATTAACATGAAAAACTTCTGTTCTGTGAAAGACATTGTCAAAAGAATGAGAAGAAAAGCTACAACTTGTGAGAAAATATTTACAAAAGACATATCTGATAAGGGATTGTTATGCAAAATATACAAAGAAGAATAAACAACTCATTTAGAATATAGGCAAAATACGTAAATTGACACCTCAATAGAAAAGATACACAGATGGCATGAAAACATGAGGAAAATGTTTCACATCGCACGTCAGCAGGAAATCGCAAATTGGGACGCCGCGGTGCCAGCTCATGCCTCTTTGCATGCCAAATCCCACACACGGACAATACCCAAGGCTGGGAGGCTGGGACAGCTGGAGTGCTCATGGCTCCAGGGTGGGAACGCAGAGCGTCACGGTTACTTTGGGACACAGTTTACTAATTCTTGCAAAACTAAATACACATTTAACCATGTTACCAAATTATCACACTCCTTGTATTTGTCAGAGACGAACTGAAAATTTTATATCAACACAAAATCTGTACATTATTATTGTCAAAACTTGGAAGCAACTGAGCTGCTCTTTAGAAAGGTGAATGGTAAACTGTGGTATTTCTGGACGTTTGAAGATTACTCAGCAATGAAAAGAAATAAAATATCAAATCATGAGAAAGCATGGAAAATTTAAATTAATATGCTATGTGAAAGAGGTCCGTCTTTAAAGGAGAACCTACTGAGTGACTACAAGCGGCTGACATTGTATATAATGCAGAAATGTAAAGACAGAGCCTGGAGTGCTGTCTTAAGTTACTCTTCGCTTGCTGCTGAGACGAATACCTGACACCCGAGATGGAGGAAGGAAAGGCTAGCTTAGCTCACAGTTGCTGGAAGTTTCAGCCCACATTCAGCCGGCTCCAAGGCAGAGTGGTACAGGGTAGACGGCAATCTTTCATGGTGGCAGCAAAGAGCAGAGCGCACAGGGGAGTGGAAGCAAAGATGGCTACAGAGAGGAAATCTGTCTCCCTTATGCTGCATTCAGGCTCTCTGGCTCAAGTGGGTGTAGCCCTCCCAGTCATAATCCCAGCAGTACTCAGACCGGAATCCCAAGCTTGGATCATGACTTCACTGCAGACTCCTGCAGTCCACCCCATGACTGCATCAGGCTTTGGGGGACAAGTAGACAGAAAACATAGCAGTGCCAACACGAGCAGAGAGGACAGGACCGACAGGCAGGCCTTTATGATCTTTCACACTGGAACCAGGAGGTTACATGGGGCATCAAGACCTATGGAAGGCACAAGCCCAGGAGTGGACCCTGATGGAAACCGTGGGCCCTGAGTGGTGATGATGTGCTAGCGACCAGAAATGCACAGGCCTGGTGCGGGTGCTGGTGGAGGGAGCTGCTCTGCATGTGTGGAAGGGCGTCAGGGAAATCTTGTGTTCTCTGATCCACTATCTGTGACCTTAACAAAGGAATCACCCCACAACCTAATCATCCACATCTAGGTTAACATAACTGTTCAGAAGACCAGAAAGTCCCCCAAACATCCACGATGCTGGGAAAACAATGTGCTCATGCCGGGTCAAGCTGGATTGTGACTATTTATGTTTATGTGTCTGCATCCACAGAAGCCCTGACATCTCTCTAAATTGATGGCCGTAGGCTGTGTAACAGCAGGGCGGTGTCCTAAATGTCACATTGAGGTCTCAGTAGAGAACCACAGGGTCTCTGGGAATAGGAGAAAGAATGAGATTTCTGGAGAAACCATTCCTCTGTTTACTCTCACCAACTTCTCATAAATAGATATGAAAATAAAATCCTTTTTTGGTAGCCAGCTCAGCCCACCCTGGGGGGTGGGGCTGGCACAGCATGTGGTGCTGGAGATCGAACTGCAGTTCTTGTGTGCTTGCCTAAGATTGCCTAAGCAGGTGCTTTAGACTGCTGAGCTATCTCACTGGCCTTGAAAATAAAATCTTAATGCTAATCATTCTACATTTAAAATTAATAATAAAACCACAGTAGTATTTTAATATGTTAGTGACTGGGGGATTCCTAACTCAATATAGGTATTTCAAATTTACTTTATTTGTTTAGGTTCATTTTAGATTTTTGTGAAGGTATGATTTCACAGTTTCTTTCATTCCGACCAACAGCTACGCATGTGCCGGACTGTTCTTCATGAGGAGTACTCTCTAACTCAGAATCTTCTTTTTGCAGAGGGAAAAATTGCATCACTAGAAGCCACAGTGCATTTTGTGAGTAGTCGAGAATAAACTCTAGAGCATGCTTCCATTGACAGGACTACCCTCTCTATCCCAGGAAATCTAAAGACTAATAGCTTTAACAATGCTTTGCGTTCATCTCCTAGATTTGCCACAGATTCTGTGAAAATTAGGATCAGAGGAGGAGGGCCAGGGATGCAGGTGTAGATTAGAATAAAGCAAAATGTGACAGGGAACAAATTGTAAGGTGAAAAGCCATTCGTTCCCACAATGGAGCATAATTTTGTAGTAGACATTTTTAAAGCTTGTATTGTATCACGCCGTGTTCCTTTGCAAGATTTCACTTGTTGTTGTGTTAAAATGAATTTCATTTTGTCCCAATCAATGAATCTCCCCACTTGCTATTACCTGCAGCCTGGCCTAGCAGCCAGAATTCTGGCTCCACTCCAATGCCAGCCTGGCATTCAAGTAAGTAAAGTTGCTGGTGTCTGTCCAAATGTTCAATCCACCTAGCTGGAAAATGTCACCTACACCGAGATAATTTTTAAATTCCGTTCTTTTTCTCTTGTTCTCCCCACACGCTGAAATTACCTCCAGCCTATTTGTCTAGCTAGAGGTTAATGGAACACTAATGATGTTAATGAGCCTTTCACAGTGCAAGTTTTTTCAAGAAAGAGATATAATAGCTGTTTTCCTTCCCTTTTAATCTTTTTCATCATTCAAGAGTTACAGGCTGAGACAATTAGTGACTTGCACAGCTCCGTCTCTCTGCTCAGTCACAGCCCAGTGGGCCAAAAGGCAGGAGCCCATTAGACAGCCCCTCGTGTCCACAGGTGAGAGCGCACGGATGGATGCAACGTGCTGCTGCTTGCCAGAAGGCATAGTGCTATTGAGGGAAAAGCAGGGAAATTAACAATCTGTTGATGAAGCTTTTCCATGGCAGGCAGGCGGCGGGAGCTGTCTAGGGTACTGAACAGTTATCATAAATTCTTCTCCTTCCCCTTCATGAGAAGGGGGGTGTATGTGCCGCTGGCCTTGAAATCTCAGAAGCTAGCTCACCAGAGCATCCAAAATGTCTCACTGCACAGAGGAAACTCTCCCCGAATGCACAGTGTTCTGGAAAAACATAAGTTATTTAGCAATACCTTCCCAAATCCTTGGACATTTCTCCACTGGGAAGGGTTTTGGCATTCTGCCTCTCGTGCTTTCACCTCCACGTATGGCGGTGAAAACATACACTCGTGGTGCCACAGAGATGCTGAAACGTCGAGATCACAGCACATCCAAGATGTGAACTCATCTTGATTTGGGCTCAGCTGGTGGTACGGTTTAGTTCTGATGAAAAGCGCCTAGAAAACGCCTTCAGCAAATGCTTTATGAGGAAAGTCAGGACACTCGTGGGAGAGGGCTGACGAACGCGGCATTTCCCTTTTTTCAGATTGTTGATTTATTTTGTCTTCAAAAGTGGATTTTAATTAAATGGATCATGGTTCACAACCAAGCAGTAGAGAAAAAAAAAAAAAAATACTGAAGGCCCAAGTCAAAATGGAACTGTGGGCATAGTTTACTTATAAAGGTCACTCTCAGTCAGAAATCAATCATTAGCTAGCCAACTCCAGATGTGATGAGATGGAGCAAAACATGAATAGGGCAAGGTAGATTGGAACAAATTATATGTCGCTGATGCGCAGTGAGCTCGCAGGCACACCAAGAACCTTTATCTGTCCTTAAACTTCATAGTTTGAAGGGTGTAACTGAAAGCACAGGGTCTGTGCCAACCTCAGCACAGGCACCTTTGGTGATTCGATGCCTGGAAAAGCGGTGTGAGGCTTGAACCTAAACGCACAGGGGTAAGGATGTGTGTGCATCACTAAAACAACAATTAATTAGATAGCTGTTGTGCCGACAGAAAAACAAATTTCAAGGAAAAGAAAATGTTATTCAGATTAGCTGTAGTTTCTGAAGGTTTGACTGAAGAGCTTATAAAATGTAAGTATGATTTAAATAATTAAGCTATCCTGTCTCAAAATTTAAAAAATCTTCTTTAAAGAGGCTGCAGATGTAGCTCAATGGCTATGAGCTCAATCCCCAATATTGTCATATATATATATATATATATATATATATATATATATATATATATATACAGTATAGGAATGATGCATAGAAATGGATTCATGGATTCATGAAGTCTTTCGTGGATTATATATATATATATATATATATATAATTTATATATATTATTATATAAATAATATATCTATTATGGGTGGCTCGGCCTTACCTGGGGGTGGAGCTGATGCAGCATGTGGTGCTGGGGATCAAACCATGGTCCCTGTGGTTGCCTAAGCTTGCCTAAGCAGGAACTTTAGACCACTGAGCACTGAGTTATCTCTCCGGCCTTGTTTGGTGGCTTTGACCTGTGCAACACAACTGTTGCTCGATACCATTGGGACAAAAGAGTAAAAGGAGCAGAAACTACAGGTGAAAACTAGAATTAAGTGTAACACAAAGCTAGCAAGAGTATGGACGCTAAGATCCTGGGAGTGAAAATGTGAAGATAATGAAGATTTGACTTGGCAGCAGAAGAAAAGACTTTAATGAGATTTGCTGGGTTTTAGAGAGAGCAACTGGAATTATCGGGTCACATAGCGAAAAAGAAAAACCTTTGAAAAAATCCCCAGCCTATCTAATGGTAACATTTTGAAATAACGTAATATTTTATCTAGCTCCATCTAGATGAATGGAACTACTCTAATATTGTAAAAACCTCGGTCCCCATCTAACCATTGCTCCAGTCGCTCTCAGTAGTAGATACATAATCTCACACCAATTTAACAATGATTTTCATCAATTTACTGCAGTCAAAAACCCACTGAAGTAAAAGGTGTCCTGAGGGCTGTGCGGTTAGATATCGCCAGGAATGTGTGTCGCCCTGTCCACACGGGTCTGCAGGTGGCTGGCGGCAAGCACGCACCCACTCAGTGAGCCATGACAGTCTCCGTGCACCTCCACATGAATGCACTCACCGATTTTCTGCAAGAAATGATGATAGCAACTAGAAATAGTCCCGAAGCATTTATGAAGCGCCTTAGATGATCACACGAGCGCTGAAGCTTTTCTGCACATCACACCCTTGTTTTCTAAAGAAAGAACGAACCCCCCAGCAATGTAAGGAGCTACATAATTGTGTGTATGGGGCTGCAGTGCTAGCAGCAACGCGCTACCTCCAGATGGCAAATGGGATGACGGTGCAGCCAGGGTGCGGAAGCGCCTAATGACACTTCACAGAGCAGGCGGCAAAGCCAGCGTAAGCACAAATGGCACATCCCGGGCGAGACAATGGCGCACATGTCAAAGTCAGCTGCACGGGCTGGGGGAGGAGGGCACGGAAGTGGAAAGTTAATATGCACTGTGTAAACACAAATAGGAGTGCACGGGGCTACTTCAGAAGCACGCAGGCCTTGGCAACTCACCCTCCATCCCCTCTCTGCGCCTCCTGTCCTGGTCCAAACCCACTCCATAGAACACAGGCCACAGACTCTGCCCACTCCAGCACAGGCCAATGTGGCTTGCTGTCCACTGCCTGATGAGACGATCCCAAAGAACAGCTACTTTTGACGTAGCAGCAATCACGTTCTTGGTCCTATATGTCCATGGGAAGCATCTCTGCTTGGGAATCAGGAGAAACAAAGCTAAGGACCTCTATGTGAACCCAGCTAGGAGCGAGGCCAAGCGTGGCTGCTATCCTCAGGGGAGCTTCTCTGCTCCACTGAAGAGGATGCCTTGGGAGGACTCAAACCTGCAGGAGAGCAGTGGCCCCTCATACAATGTCGTGGTGAATATGTGGCCCTGTATTTTGATAGACATGTCAAGGTAGATCTAAGTAAATTACGGACTGGAATGTATGAGGATTGAAGGCTTCATTAGAGGGTCTCTGTCTGCATGCAAAGCTGCTGCACCCTGATAAGGAGGAGAGACAGCACTTTCAGTGTCCCCAGGACCAACTAGGAGATGACGCCTTTCAGGCAGACAAATGCCCTCCCTGATTTACAAAGCTGCTGCTGTCCTTGTCGGCGCTTCTGGAGCTCCTGATACCCACTGTGAGGAAAAGCGTCCGTAGCTCAGGGTCATTCTCAGCCTCACCTATTCATTCAGACAACTGTCAGCCTACCAGAGCCAAATTTCCTGTTGACATGGACAGGAAGTGAGACGATAGCCGAACTTCTTCTCTTCTTGCTGCTGTTGGCTTGTTCCTCCTCAGAGTCTCAGGCGCTTCATCTGAGTACTCGTGAAGATTCTCAGTGACTCAGTTTCCTTTTTCACTGTCTCACACCTCTCACAGGCTGCCTGTCACGAAGCGTCCTTGCCAAAAGGCGGGGTCTCAGCGGAAGGGGGCTCTCTCCACATTGAAGGTCGGAAGGTGCACAAATGTTCCGGAACAACTGATTTCAATGCTCGCCTACTTGTCCTCATTTATTTTGTGTTTCTGGTCCCTGCTACACTCATGATAGAGACGTGTGCTTCGGCTGGGGGAGCCACGCCACAAGCCTCGCTGTGACCACAGATGGTGGGGCTGGGACGACTTGCTCTTTCTCCGGCATGGCAGGGCTATTGGTATGCAGCACACAGTGCCACATGCTTTTCGAGATTGTTGAGAGAATGGGCTCAGGTGCACAAAAGCAGGGCAGCCGACGCACTTGGTGTAAGAGACAAAAGGGTTCATGTCAGCCCCGAAGGACACTAAGCCTTGTAGCTATTTCCTTCGTAAACTTCAGAGGAAGTCAGCTTGCCTGGGCTGACCAGGGACAAGGTGTACTTTGGGTGAGCCCAACAGATTAATCTGCTGGGAATCCATATACCGTTCTGTTCTCAGTCCTAGTCCTTGGGAAGGCAGTATTACGGATGGCCGCCTAGTCCTGAACTCCAGGGCAATAAGCATGCAGAATGACTGCCACACACTTGGCTCTTGTCAGACTTCGGTGTAAAAGCACAGAGATGATGTAGCTCCCATCCTTCCCACCTCAAGCAGTTGCTGAGAAGCAAAGACCCTGGGAGCCCGGGATTTACCTCAAGTGGGACCAGATATCCTGCTCTAGCCTTCCTGAGCTAGAGAGCGCTAGTGCCAGAATCCCCTCACACCCAGCTGGCTGTGCGCTCTATGCACCACCTCATCCTTTCTGATACCCCACCGACTGCCTCTCTTTGGTTGCCTCTGTATCACACATGGTATGTTTCAAGTCACCATACTGAAAGGTACGGTACAGTTACCTTTGTATCGCCAATGACAGCCTTCAGCAAAGTGTGGCTGATCAAAACTCTGCGCCAGATGCATAAGGGAACACATCCTACAGACATGAGTTCCTGACACGAGCTAGATCAAGTATGACTTCCCTTTTCCGAGTTCAGTGTGGAGAATGAACGGCATTTGGCACTGCCACGGTGCCTTAGCTCAGAGGTCCTCCCTCGAGGGCTGGTGCGCTGCATGGTTCACTCTCTTGCCTGCCCACGTGTTCCCTTGCTCCAAGAGTTAGGTGGCAAACACTTCTGGGTGACAGTGTTTCCCTTTAGGACCTGCAGCTCTAGCCAACGGGAGGCCAAGGGGAGGAAGGCAGAGGGTGTTTGCTTGTTTGTTTGTATTTAGTACAACGTCCACAAGCAGTGGTTCTCAGCCTTTGCAATGCCGTGACCCCGCAATACAGTGGTTCTCAGCCTTTCTAATGCCATGACCCCGCAATACAGTGGTTCTCAGCCTTTGTAATGCTGTGACCCCGCAATACAGTGGTTCTCAGCCTTTCTAATGCCATGACCCTGCAATACAGTTCCTCATGTTGCGGTGACCCCAGACCAAAAAATAATTTTGATGGCTACTTCAAAACTGTAATTTTGCTACAGTTCTGATTTGGAATGTGAATATCTGATATGCATTACGTATTCACATTGCTACAAATCAGACACAATTTAAACAGTGATGAATCACAAAAATAATATTTAATTATATGCTGAGAAATATTTATTACTAATTCCAATAAATAACACTTCACCATAGTATAGCATGGGATTAAATATGTATTTTCTGATGGCTTTTGGTGACCCCTGTGTTCTGGTCGTTCGACCCCTGCCACAGTTGCGACCCACAGGTTGAGAACTGCTGGTCTACAGGGTCTCACTACACAGATCGGACTCGTAGTGATCCTCCTGTTTTCAGCCTCCCAAGTGCTGAGATTACATGTGTGCAGCACCACGCCCAGTCTCAGTTGCCCTCTCAGCGTACTCTGGGGGCAGGCCCTGCACAGCATGCCAGGGATCGAACCTGGTCCCTGTGTTCGTTTAAGCAGGTGCTTCAATCCACTGAGCTATTTGGCAGATTCAAGGCACAGGGTTTTTGAGCAACGCTACGAGGGAAGGGTGTAGAGGTGGTTCAAACATGGTGCTGATGACACTGGGGCTGGAATCTTGATGCGGGCCACTTACCAACATCCTGTTGCCAGAACTGACCACACCCAGTCCTCAGTTCTCTCAGCTCTGATAGGGGATGGTGGTAACAATGGCCACCCATGTGGCTATTGGCAGGGAACACTGAAGTAGTGCGCATGTATGATCAGGACAATCTGAAAATAAAGAGCTAAGTAAGTGGGACCGGGCAATGCGACTTGGTTGGAGTCCAAGGTTAAAGATATTTTCCTCTCCTAAGCTTGTCTATTTGCGGGAAATAGAATTCTAAGCATTGTTTTGGGTAAGATATTTAAATCTGTGCAAGTGAAAGAAATGCATGAGCTCCCAGAAGAGCCCCCTTGTGCCCTTTACTATATCTTAGCGAAAGAGAACCATTGCCCGTGCAGGCTGGAACTGGCTTCGCCGCCCATTCTTGCTCCACGTGTCTCTTTGCTGTGGTTTAGATGACAACTCGAGGGTCCCTGAGCAAATACCGCTCCCTTTCTTTCGCTCATGGTTGGGCAGAAGCGGTCGCAGACCTCCTCCTGGTCCCTGCCCTCTGTGCAGTCACCTGACTCCCTCTCTTGGCCTCGTTCCTCAGCGTTAGCAAAGGCCTTTCACACACTGGCTGTCTCATTAGCGCTATTGGTTTCAACAGCTCTGCGGACGCGGCGAATGCAATATTTAACACCCGGGAGGAAAGCGCTTCGCTCCCATCCGCCTTCATCATCTCTGCCCATCTGGAGCCCCCGCTACACAGTGCATCCGGGCAACGGTGACTCCCCTCGACAGACACTGCTCCCACGAAAGAGCATGGGGCCGGGCGCGGCGGCGCATGCCTGTAATCCTAGCGCAGTGGAGGCTGAGGCAGCAGAATCGCTGTGGGTTTGCAGCCAGCTTGGGTAGCACACGCAAGTTCAAAGCCAGCCCGCACTACTTGTGAGACTCAGTCTCCAAAAGATCAAATAAATAAATAAACAATATATAAAAATAAGAATAATAAAATAAAAATAAAGTTAATGCCAGGAAAGATGTTTCCATGGTCCTTCTTGCTTGGGAGAGGGAGGACTGCTCTTTATAGACAGTACTGGGCCTGTCATTTCCTGTGGAACTGCTCCGAGATGAGATGAGCTCGCTCGCCACTTTTGATTGACACCTGTTAATAACCCGAAGGATGGGTGCAGATGCTTATATTGTCAGCCAGACTTATCTCTGCCTAGTTTTCATCAGCACTGTCACTCAAGGGCACCAGCGAAGGATATCATTTTTTTTTTCTTAAACCATTGTATGGATCCACAGATCCTGGGCTGGTAAGATTGCCCTGTGTTGTCCACGCTCACAGTGATTCTAGGAAATATATTGCCAGGATTGTATATGGTATTCAAATAAATCATTGATGTGCTTTTATTACCCTCCTTTTGATGCGGTGATAGGCAGCCGCACGACAGAGCTATTTATTCTCTATATTAATCCTGGGAGGACAGTTTCATCCAAGTTTTCTTTTTAATCAGATTTTGTTCTTTTTCAAAAAATTTCTAAAGAACAATCAGACTTTTTGAAGCTCTAGTTCACTGACTCTTGGCCAGAAAAGGGAAAAAAATTAAAAAGCCAAAAAAGAAAAAAGAACAGAAATGTCTCAAAACCACTTGAAAATCCCAGCTGCCTGTGAATACTTAAGAAATGGGCAGTGAGATGAAGAAATCAGTCATGGTGCTGAGTAGATGCCAGGTGAGTAGAAAATGAGCAAAGTCCAAAACAAAGTGGAAGCGCAATGGGATTCTTCTTGCTTTCTTTCACATAATGAAACCTTTAAAGATTGTCCAGACATGAGCATGAAGGGTCAGCCTGCGGGACGGGTGGGGGTGGGGTAGGTCTCGGGCGAGGCTCCACCCTTCCTTCCTGCCAGGTCAGCACTCCCAGCTGCCCAGAGCCCACCTTCCTCTCTCCCGCAGAGCACAGGGTCCTGAGTTCTCCACCCTGCCTGTCACCATACTTCCAGAGCAGGAGTTAGCAAGAGCCAAGGGCCATCAGGGCCTAGGACACTAAGGACCTGGAGGGACACAGGCTCAGGGAGCACAACCCTCTGCCCTAGCAGGCCTCACTGGGTCTCCCTCAGCTGGCAGCTCCTGAGGCAGCACGCTGCCCCCTCCCCTCCCCTTTCCTCCCTGTGCCTTGTTGGACTCTCAGAGCTGGTATCTGTAGTCCCCACTATAGTTTCCCTGCCCCCGCTCCCTGGGCGGATCTGCACTGTGTTGGTCTCTCGCTATGGTGACAACATGCCAAACACAACTTTGAATGAGGCCATGAAGCCCAGTGACACAGCTGGGCCTCCCTCCCGCCGCCTTGCTGAGAGGGCTTTTCATGCTGTCTTTCTTCAGAGCTAAACCAGAATGCTGTGAGGATCTCTGCTCTGCCTCCTCTCTACTTGGATTCAGCTTCTGCCTTCTTAGCAGTGTCTTTAAAGCACAGGGGAGAAGTTTTTCCTCCATGAAAGTCAATTTAGTAAAACCAAATACCAACCAATTCTATTTGTTTGTTTGTTTG
>PVJA010022284.1:0-34819 GCA_004027025.1 Myocastor coypus
TTAATACATATAGGTATATAAGCTTGATCAAACAATTAAACATTAACCCTTCTAAATCAACATTATTATTATTATTATTTCTTTTCCCCTTTCTTTTCTTTGAAAGTTGACATATTGCATATTGTCCTCACAATCGTTCTACAGAGTACAGTGAGCATGACCCACCTCCCTATTGATGTTTCTTAGAAAAAAAAAAAAAAAAAAAAGAAAGAAAAAGAATATACTTCTCTTTGGACTAAGAGGAAGCAGGTACATATACAGTCAAATGAGGAACATGTCTTTTGATATCAGGCTAAAAGTGATATCATTGAAAATGAGTTGTTTGGGAAAAAATCCTCTCCACTTAAGTTTGTACTGAAAAGAGTAGAAAAGATGTTAGAAATCATGTTTGTTGGAGATGGTAGAGTGGGGTGATGTTAAAAGACGACTGTTTCGATTTGCTGTGAGTATTCGGGACAGACATTTTCAGAATGCGTACATCCTGTCTTCGAGTAGTCTGATTTCCCCCTCAAGACCCCCAATATGTGCATGGAAAAATGGCTTGCAAAGCCAGCTGACGCTTGGCCTTTAGCTGTGACGTCAGCCCTGAAACACAATGCTCCCACATGAGCTCGGCCAGATGCTCTCTATGTGAGCTCTGTCTAGAATCGAAGCAGACGAGCCTGTTGTCACTCATTTTCTTCCTGAGGGTTTTTCTGTAGCCCTCTGAAGAGAAGCTGGGCCAGTCACAATCTTAGCAAAGGCCAAGGAGTGAGACAGAACTTGGACCCCAGGCCAGAATGAAACAGCTTTGGTTTTTGACTCTGGGATTCCTTAGACCAGCCAGAATATCAGATCATGAACAACAAAAAAAAAACTTCAGACTGATGAAAGTGGTACCAGCTCAGCCAGGAGAAGGAAGAAGCAAATCAGGACAAGCCCATCTTTTAAAGTGAAATGCATCCATTCATGCCAGCCACCACTATCCTGGCCAATAAAGGGTGACCAAATGCAACCAATGATAGCAACGCCTAATTTTCCGAATGAAGCTCCCCACCCTTCCTCCAGAGGAAAGAAAGGGGAAAGGGAGAAAGGACGGAGGTGGGGCCTCATGGTCCTTCTAGCACAGCCCAGCAAGCCCACGTGGCAATGGGCCCAGAAAGCTCATATTGTTTCCCTTCTGCCATCCTTCACTCTGCCCTCAAACTGCATCCTTTTGTAATCAGGCCCTTCTGCAGAGCAAAGTTTCCTTCTCCACAAAGAATCGGGTGTGTGTGTAAAAAGCACAATTATGAAGCAAATGATCTTCCTTCCAACATAACTCTGAAATTCTTAAATAACTGTTCACTGTTAGGTAGGGCATATTCTTAGGTCTTGAAAGATAAACTTGACTGTAGCCTATCTGTTTGGATTCTTGGTTTTGGAAAAAAGAAATCTCTGCCCTTTGTTTCTAGATGCCTTAGAAAAAAATCTATAGTCAGCCTTCTATGTCTGTGGTTTCTGCATCCATAGATTCAGCCAGCCACACAGTAAAACTTTTGAAAATCAAGATTAGTCTTTACTGAATAAATATAGACATTTTTGCCATGGTTCCCTAAAAACACAGTGCAACAGCTATGTACAAAGCATTTACATTGTATTAGGTGTACATGATCTAGAGATGGTATAAAGTAATTGGAAGGATATGTGTGGGTTGTATGCAAATGCATCATTGTTTTATATAAAAAATTGAACAGTTGCAATTTTGTGTTTTGGTCTTGGAACCAATCTCCTCAGATGCTGAGTGATGACTGTATTTCCCTTAGTTCATAGGACCTACTTATTTTATGCAAGGCTAACCATCAGTCATTTCCTTTAGTTATAAGATATCTTCTCCTTTTTTCCTGTTCTTGTTTTATGGGATTTCCCCAGAAAACCTTTTCCAGTTAGCTCCATTAGACATCAGTGGTGCAGCTAAGCCAACCTCTGCTCTTTCCTCCTCTGGAGTCCTCACACTTCCGTATATATGCTGATTTTACTATAGAAAATTGAGTAGCTGAGTCTAACTTTCTGTTCCTTATAGTCATTTCCTGGTGCCATTGGGGTCTTTTGCTTGCTTCCTAGAGCAGATACTGGTCAGCCATGGACAATCTCTGGTCCTTTGATTGGGATTACTCAGTGTCTAGGCAAGAGAAGTTTTCTTCCAGAATGAGCATTTGCTAACATCTGTGATTAAGTCCATGAAGGCGCACTCATGGTTGGCAGAAACATCAACACTTAGTCTTCTCTCCTGCCATTGCCAGACGTCAAGGGCATGTTTGCTGAGGTGACATTTCCTTGCCATAGTTATGAGAATTACTTTTCAGAACTCTTTTCTTAAATTAGCCAGGCACTCTTTGCTATCTTAGACATTCCCCAGAAGTTGGAAGTTACAAAGCACTGAAAAAAAATCATACATGATCCTAATCAAATCCAACAGCATATTATTAGAAATCCATTATTTTTACCCAATACAAACATGTGTTAATGCTCTATTATGTGCAAATATTTAGGCATGGGTCTGTGTACATATGTACCCATTAAGTAGTCAAATACCTAAATTAAAAATGGCAAGTGGGAAAAAATTATGAGTGCAAAGGTGTGATTGCTCTGAAAATAGCCAATTTAGAAAAGAGTTTGGCCTCTAATTGGCCAAGTTAAACAAGGCACAGTTACTACTAACTTGGTCCCCAAAGATTGCCTTTAATTGTATCATGTTTAACTTGGCTGGTTAAACTGCAAATAGCATTCTGCTTTCCTAATTTGGTTCATTTGGCTAAGAGAATGCTTTTTGTGGCTGACCTTTTCTTTCCCGACTTAGCCCTTTCTGTAAGTAGAAAGCTCACAGATTAGTAAATACCATAACTGTTGAACAATAGCAACAGACATAGAAAAGTGTATTGTGGCTTTTTGCTTTTGGTTTAAAGAGCCTCTGATACAACTCTGTGCTCTCCTAGTCCTGAGGTATCACCAATGCATCAAATGATTAGAAGGTGCGTGTAAAAGCTCTTCAAAAACTCAGTGTTTCAGAATAGCCTTGCTTGTTTTTGTCTTCTTTATAGTATTCAGTAGGTAAATAACATTTTGCACTAATTGTAACTTCATCAGTTCCTAAGAGAGAAGTTCAGCTCACACATTCGATGCTATGTTAGGCAGGGCGAGGAAGCCACAGGGTGCTATGAAGGCACCTAGAAGAATGTTTAAACACTGATAGTAATTTCTTCCTTGAAACACCAGAATTCAGAGAAGGCTGATTTCTTGGTTCACTGTGGCCAGAAGCATGTATATTAGATGAAGTGGGCATCTATTTTCACATGTACTCCCTTGCAGTGAATCAGCTTACAGCACAGGAAATCACTTTCTCCGGTAAAGAAACACTCCCATATGTGTGTCAAACATTTATTTGCTAAAAAGCAATAAACATTTGAGTGATTACAACATGTAGGGTGCTTTAGGTCACAGATTAAGCAAAATGAATAAGAAGAATTTTTCCTTTAAGAAACCTATGACATATACTATCTGTATTGAACTGTTGGCACTAGAGCAAGTCAGAAACAGGCTTCAGATGAAGTCTTGGCTCTTCATGCCTCCTTTTCATGGACAACATAGGTACGGCTGCTTTTACCATCTCTCCTTACATCTGAGCCTTCCACCCTCCCAGTGACACTCCATCTTAGTCTTCCTTTTTACCACTCTATTGCTCTCTCCAGTTTGAAAAACAGCTCTCAGGAGAAAGCTAATTAGCTGTCTTGGTTAAAAGGACTTGCCCAATAAGAGCACTCCATATTAACTTTCCCATGGTTATTTGCCTGGAGGCCGCGCTTGCAAAATGCTGCGCTTATGAAAGAAAGATAATTTCAGACAATGCTGAGTACATTATTTATTTGCGAATAAGCCACAGCACCAACTTATGCTGCGTGTGAATTCACACCGAAGTTCTACATTTAACATTTTCCTCAGTTTCCTATTCCACCAGATGAAGATTTCTTTTCTTCATAGTCAACAACTGTGTTGGGTCAGGGATGCCACAATATTCTGGCTATGCAGATTGGGCATAGAGATCATGCAATCTGTATATTTATTATCAAAAGTAATATCCTGGTGTGCCTTTATCTGATGTATTATTCTTGAAAGATCGAGGCCTGGGGCCTAAACTAATAAATTCCATGCATCAGAATATTGCTCTACTATGAAGTTTCAACTTCCAGTAACACATACAATAAAGTAATCTGTATATAAACTGTTATTCCTGTTGAACACTAAATATACAACCAAGAAAGCCAACAAGTAAAGACAAGTAAATGATCAATGGAGAATGAGGAACGGAAAGCCCAGAATTACAGGCATGTCAGTAGCATGCTTAATACTGTAAATAATGATTTTATAATTAAGATAAAGTTTTTCCTTTGAAATTCAGAAGGTGTAGAAAATGAAGGTATGGTTATTTATTTATTTATTTATTTGGTTGCTTTGGGGGAATTTTTTTTTTTTCCTGCAGTGAGATTGAAAGCAGGGAATTGATTTTCTAACAAAATCTTACTGGAATTAAGCACATAAATCAAAAATTAATCTTTTCAAAATGGGGAGGGAAAGATGTTGACTCTGCGCTCTTTTTATATCCACATGTGAAAACATACACATGTATGTCTGTAACTGTCCCATGGTCCTCAGAAGATTTCATAGAGCCTTGGCTCAGTGCCTAAGCTATAAGTTTTTAATTAGTTCCAGAAAAAAAAAATACTCAAATTAATAGTGACTTGTTGAGAGGGAGGAAGGTATCTGATTTGTGAAGTCTGCATACTTACGTAAGAAAGCATGTGTAAAATACTGGGAATCTTGAGTTCTGGTTGTAACTCAGGCTACTAACTAATCTGATAGCCTTGAACAAGTCACGTAAGCTCTCAAATTCCTCATACCTGTCCCTTGGTTTTCTCATATCTGTAACAGCAGAATTGCAGTAAGTGGCCTCTGGCTCCAACCCTTTATGCACATCCTGTGTGCTACCAGAAAAATGCATTTCAAAGACAAATCTGAAGGCACCTAAAAATTCTTTCCCATGAACGTTCACTTCACTAGGCAATAAGTAAAAGAAGATGAGAAGGTCATTGTGTAAATTACAATGTGTCATTTTCAATGAATCTGAGTTGTCCCTCATCAAGCTGGCCCCCCTGGGGGGGGGACCAATTCTTGAATTTAGAAAGAACTTACAACATAGTGTTTTAGCTTTGCCATAGGTCTTAAGCTGTTGTCTTAGTCTAGTTTTGTTGTTATTTGTATAAGCAAATATCTGAGATAGGCAATATATAAAGAACAGAACTTTATTTGGCTCCCAACTTTAGGAACTAAAAAGCCCCAGAAGAGGACTTGGGCATCTGGTGAGGGTCTCCTTGCTGCATCATAGCATGGCGGAGCACGTTACAGTGACAGCTGCTGGCTCAGGCCTAACTTCACCCTCTTTAAAAGCAGAGTTCAAGGTCTTCCCACCAAGATAGACCTTGAGCCCTTTCTTTCTTTTTTCTTTCTTTCTTTCTTTCTTTCTTTCTTTTCTGTTTTGTTTTTGTTTGCTTATTTGTTTGTTTTATTGTTTTGAGATAAGGTGTCCCTAAAGTGTTCAGACTGGGTGGGAACTTAACCTATCCTCCTGCCTCGGCCTACCAGAGTGCTAGGATTGCAGGTTTGTGCCACCACACCTACCTCCTCTCTTTTCATAAAGCCACTAGTGCCACCATAGGGGCTCCATACCCATGACATCTTTTAGTCCTAATTACTGCTCAGAAGCCCCATCTCTGAACATCATTAGCATAAGAATTTGAGGGTTAAGTTTCCAACACATAGCTTTTGGGGTAACATATTTAAGCCATGGCAGTTCCCATCTACCTGAGAGGAGAAGAGGTTCAGTTATGGGAGTAAGGACAGTCTGATGCTACAAGACGTGGCTGATCACTGTCTACCAACCTTTAGTCCCTTCTGTTTCTTAACTTCCAAGTGGCTAAACCTCTAGCATGAACCGGGACATGGGTAAAAAGAGTCATGGCACTGGGGTAGACCAAAGCCACCTGAGGATGACAGAAATGTCCATGTGTGAGTAGAAGCACTCACTACACAACTGTGTGAGATAGCTCTGAAGCACAGAACTTTTCAGGAGGTTCAGCAAACTGCTCTCTTGGCCCCTGCTCAGCCATCTTGCCTGATTCCTGTAGGAGCTCTTTACCTTCAGGTCTTCTATTTACTGGGATGCTGCCTCTCCCCCCAAGTCTTTATTTCTCTCAGCAGAACCAAGAAGTATGCAGATTACAACTGTGTCAACACAGAAAACATTGGCTATCGACTCATAATGTTGTGGTCAGCCTAGTGGAAATTACATCTGTGACATATAGTCCACAGGCACATTGAAATGTGCTCCCAGATGATTCCAAATATACTTATATACATTCAGCTCATTCTCAATGGAACCAGCTCTTTTGGGAAAGTTTTTTTTTTTTTTTTAGATATTCTATCATCACAATTCTGGCACTATTAATTTGTAGAATTATTTGAGAATCAGCCTTTCTTAATTAACTTAGCTAATTGAAATGTTCTTATGTAAGATTAAGAGTGTTCACCTTGACATTGGATTTTATAGGTTGTGTTAAGCTCAACTTAATAATCAGGGTATTTTGGTTAATTGAAGTTCATGTTCCATCAGAAGGAGAGAACAACACTGAAACTTTGAAGCAATACGGAAACACATCATTTATTTATTCGATATAGATTAAGCAATTATATGACAAGTATTGTGTTAGGCAAAGACGAGACAGAAGAAAGAAAAATAACCTAATCTTGGGGAAAATCTTTTGTGAGGACATTTTGGGCACAGGCAGCATGTTACAGAGAAGGACAGAGTTGAAAAGTTCCATTTACTCGTGTTTTAGTGCAATTGTATATAATGGAAATGAGAACTCGGATATCTTATCAGAAATTACCAGAACAACGGAAATGGGCCCAAAATAAGATAGATAGAGAACATTTTCTAGATTTCATAAATTCTTACACTATTAGTTATTTTTATACTACAAAATTTTCACTTAAACACAATTTTTTTGTGACAAAGAAATGTTATCTAATAAAATAATCAAATAGAAGCTATTTGCCCTGAGAAATAGACATAATAGGGCAGGCAATGGTAGCTCTTTCCTTTAGGTCTGGGCATGAGGAATTATCCCTACTGAGCCTCAATTTTCTCCCAGGGAAAATGGAGGAGAGAGATTGTTTTTCCACCTAATTTCACTGTGAGATTCCTTAGCTCCGTTATTGCTGCTGCCCTGCAGGACAGCCTGAGCGTGTGAAGACGGCGCTCGCAACTCCCCACCCCACCCCACCCTGCCCTACACTGTCCTAGGCTCCTCCTCGTTACAGAGTCTCCAAGGTTCTCAAAAATATTTGTTGAAAGACAATAAATACTTGTTAAAGATTATTGGGGAGCGTGAAGTGAAGGGACGTCTGGCCCACAACTTGAACACAGTGAAGCACTGTTTTTGAGTTAAGGGACTGATTACATTCAGGTTTTGCTTTTGTTCTTTTGTTTTGCTTATTTGTTTGAGATCCTGCAGTTTGGGCAAAAGGTGCGGCCTCTCTCCTTTAGGTAATGAAACTGCTCACTGGGAAGAACTTTGGCCCGGACTTCTGAGAATGAAATCTGGCTTGGCAGCTCCCTGCATCAGAAGAGCCCTAGTGTTGTCACACAAGGAGCGATCGTTCTCCAGCATTCCCAGGGGGTTGCCTCCCTCCATCCCTGGCTCCGAGATGGCACTTATGATGCCCACGCTCAAACATGTTCTCCACCCCTATGGCTGAGTCTGACTTTGCAGAAATCTGCACAAACCTGAATGAAGCTACGCCCTGGACAGCCCTGGGATCTGGTCCGGTGACTCACATTGCTTTAGTCCATAGCGAGCCCCTCCCTGCGGATCCTGAGAGAGACTAAAGGCTTTGCCTGCTGCCACCTAGGACACTTGTTCTTTCAAACCCCAGCAGGTTTCCTTCTCGGGCTGTTTGTCACCACTCCTCACCTTCTTCCCGTCAGAGGGCCCACTGAGCAGTCAGTCACTCACTCACTGCTGTAAGGGAGCTCCCTGTGTGAAGGAGAACCCTTTTCCTCAAAGAGCCTCCCGGACCAAGTCGCCCAGGCACATTCCTGTGACCGCTCTGCCCACCCCCATCTTCCTCCCGCTCTCCACTCTCACCATGGCAGTGCTGTGTCTGTGAACTCCACGGGCTGGTGCCACCGCAGATCACGCCATAACAGAGTACGGTACCACGTGCCTATAATCCTAGCACTCTGGTAGATTCGGGCAGGAGAATGGCAAGTTCAAGCCTAGCCTGGGCAACTCGTCAACTTAGAGAGACCCTGTCTCAAAATAAGACATTTTTTTAAAAGGCTGGGATTGTAGCTCAGCACAAAAGCCTGAGGCCAATCCCTGATACTATGAAAAAAAAAAAACAAAAACCGGATGAAGTCACCAGCAGGCAGCAGCCTTCACTGTGCGGCCGAGCTGGCTCCCAGGCCTGACAATCTCTCAACCTTGCCGGCCAGCTCAGCCTCATGCCAAACCATGTTCCAGACAGTGATTCGCTGGGGTCCCCTCTGAGACATGAGTGCTGGGCGTGGGAAGGCTGGCTCCTGACAGTTCTGCTTCGCTGCTCGGATTAAATGCGTCCACTAGCAGCCTGATGACCTTGCAGTCTGCTATCACGTCTAAAGTGTTTCCCTTATTTCCCTTCAGGGACATCAATATATATTTTTTCCAACCCTCCATGAATGCCCTAGTAAAAACCCCCACGGAGACCGTGTTCTACTAAGGACACGAGTCCCAGGGCTTTATGGATGTGTCTGACAGAAGCAGGCACAGAGCTTCCGTGCTGGGTGCTTAGGGTTTCCTGGAAGCCAGTGTGGCCTTGCTGACACCTGGGGCCATGCCCAGTGTTCCTCACTGGCGACTGCACAGATACCACACTTAGCAGCCAGGCCCCAGTGTCAGTTTATCCAGGCCCAAGAAGGGGCCTAGGGGGAGCCCTGTGCAGCAGATGCTCTCAGTAAGCATAGATGGCATGTGTGCATGTGTGCGTGTGTTCATGTGTGCTTATACATGTATGCATGTGTGGGGGGAGAGGAAAGATCCTAGTAGGAAAATAGTAATTCTCAGAAGTGCCAGGGAACTGGTAGGGCTGGCCAAATAGCTCAGCCGGTTAAAGCACCTACAAGCAGGCACAGAGGCTGGAGTTCCATCGCCTGACCTGCCATGACAGCCCTGTCCCTGGGGCCCACTGAGATGGCAATTGAGACTGGGCATGGTGACGCACACATGTAATCCCAGCTCTTGGGAGGCCGTGAACAGGCAGATCACTATGAGTCCAATCTAGTAGTGAGACCCTGAACACCCTGGAGACCCTTCGCTAAAATACAAAAACAAAGAAGCGCCAGGGAAACCAGGAGTTTTTCTATCAGATAGCAGAGCTTGGCGGCAATTAGAAACACATGTGAAGCTTGAGGCTAACCATGACTTCTGTGCTCCCCACTTCCGTCTCTCCTCCTTCCTACTGTGACTTCCTGGAGGGGAGCAGAGCTGATCCTCCAGCTGCCAGTCCAGGGTTACCAGTCCACCAAGCAGCTCAGGAGAGGCAAGGACACAGCCTGACATCCTGTGCCAGCGCTGAAGATGCTCCAACCCCACACAGAGCAGTTGCAGCCACGTCCTAGGCGACTGTCCCTACCACCACAAGAGGCCACAGAAGGACAAAGCCAGCATGAACAAATGCCAAGAAGCTGGAGAGAAGAAGAAGCAGGGCTGGGGACATGCACCGAGGGACCTTCATGACAGACTCAAAGTGGCCATTTAGGTGGGGCAAGATGAGAGGGTGCCTGCTGGTCAAGGAACAGATGGCACAAAAGGCTCACCACTGCGGCGTGGCCCTAAGGAATGAAAGCAGCGCTGAGTGATTACTCATGTTCAAATAATTCCAAGGTCAGAGAAAAGTTGCAATAGAAAACCATCTTCAGAACAACTATTCAGACTCTTCAAGTTTTCATATGTGCTACCTTGGCAAAAATGTGTCTTCTAGCCTCTCTGTCTCTCTGTCTGTCTCTCTCTCTCTTTCTCTCTGTCTCTCTCTCTCTCTGTCTCTCTGTCTCTGTGTCTCTATCTCTCTCTTGCTCTCTCTCTCTCTCTCTCTCTCTCTCTCTATATATATATATATATATATACATACATATCTTCAATAGTATATCTAATAAGTTGTAATCTCCTCAGGTGAAAGATTTGAGAGTAATACTCAGGCATTATGTCCTCTTACTGCTAAATCCTACAGACGATGCTAGCTAATTTATAGGTTTGAGTCAAAGTTCTTTAATCATAATTGTACCCTTTTTAGCAAAATAGAATGTAGCTTTGCCTCTCTGTGTTGCACTTGTTTTGTCCCTTTAGTCTCCTTTAGACTGGAGCAATTCTGGAGTCCCTCATTGTCTGCGGGGAGCCTGAGCTGTTTTCTGATGGTCCCTCAAGCTGGACTCCTCGGGATTCGATTCGGGGAGGCCCTTTGGCAGGAATGGGAGAGATGCGCTGTGCTCTGGCACTGTGCGAAGGATGCGGATGTGCGGGGAAAGGGAAAAGCTAACCTGATCGCTGGGTGCATGTCAGTCTGCAAAGCTTCAGTGCTGTGAAGTTCCTAGTTCCTCCTTTATCATTAACAACCTTCCGGTGATGTATATTAAACATACCCGTTGGTCATCGAACTGTTACCCACTGCTTTCATCAGCTTTCAGCGAGTTTTACCTGAGGACTGTATCCAAATGCGCATCAGCTGACAGTTTTCTAACTCCATTACCCCTGTGCACTTACGGAGGGCACCCTGCTTTCTTTTCTGTTCTGTTTGTTTATTTCTCATTTATATCAGTGTGGACTGAGGATGAAAGGACTCTTAGATGCTCTTCGGGCTGTTTCTTGAGTCCCCAAAGCCAATAAGAAAATTAACTGCCTCTGTGACGTTGCTATAGCTTTGTTCCTTCGATCAAAATGTATTATGCTAGAGGAGACCTCAGATCTAAGTTCTGCTAGGAAGAATCTCTCTCCCAGGAAAGCCAAAAAGGGCTCACAGACTCACTGTAGCTGGCAGGGCTATATGCAGTTTGTGGGAGCTGTAAGTCATATCTGCACAGCGAAGAAGAAATAAAAGCAGCCAACAGTTGGCCAAGATTCAGATGCAGGGAGGCACTTATCTGAAAGAAGTAAGAAGGAGAGATACTCTGAATTATCTGTGATTCTTCATTTTTAAGTTTTGACTGTAGGAGAAGCATACCTCAGTGTTCTAGCCAGAACCCAGCATGCACAAGATCCTAGGTCTGCGCCCAAGTACCCCTAAAAGAAAAGAAAGATAGAAACTTTCAGCCATGCCTTGGGTTGAGTGGTGTTTCCCCAAATTCAAATCCACATAGAGCTTCAGGATGTGACCTTATTTGCAAGGGAGTATTTATAGATGCCTGGGGGATGAGCAAACATAATAGTGGATGTTTACGTGGTTCAAGATATGTGATAGCGAGAAACACAATGCTATTGATCCTCCTCAAAATACTCTCCATTGCTCTGGGGCACTGTCATTCTTCACACCATCACTATGCTGAGCTAACAGAGGCATCCTAAACCCCTGTGCCCTGAAGCTTCTGTGCAGAGGGAAAGAGCTTCCCCAGGACCCTGTCTAAAGTTCTTGTTCCTCTCAGTGGTAAATGCAGTCCATCTGGGGACATGGTAAGAAATAAGATCTCTTGGACTGGGCAACAGCTCGGTGAGCTAAGGGCCTGCCTGACATCCACAAGGTCCCAAGAACAACCCCCAGTACTTCATGTCATGCGGGGCCCAGAACTGTGGGCGCCCTGTGCTGGCCTCAGGACCGGACATGGTGATGCACGCCTGTAATCCCAGCACTGGAGAGGCTGAGACAGGAGAATCACTATGAGTCCAATTTGTGTAACAAGACCCTGTACCAAATAAATATTTTTTCTAGAAAAAAATAGAAATAAGATTTTTTCTTTCCCACGGTGTCAATTTCTATTCAGAGTTACCCTCTGTCCAGGCATTTGAATGTATACTTGGTGAGGCCCAGGTCTTTCTTATCTCTAGAGCAAGTTCCAGGGGGAAGATGCCTTCCTACGGAGATGCTGGGTGAGGTCTGGGTTCCCCCTGCTCTGGGTTCACATTGGCACCCCTGAGGTGCCAGTGCCCACCCTGGCCTGGCCTTCGACGCCCTGCATCTTCCTCTCTTGCCCTGGCATCTGTCTCCCTTCATGCTGTTCCTACCACTCTGGGACATCAGCAACTCGGCCTGCCAAGCATCATCCCTAATCCAAGCACTCAGGAGGCCAAGGTAGGCGGGCCGAATGCACGATAAAGGCCAGCCTGGGCTACAAAGTCAGCGCAAGCCTGTGTCTAAAAACTAAATCACGGGTCAGGTGAGATAGCTCAGCAGACTAAGTGCCTGCTTAGGCAAGTACAGGTTTCAATCCCTGGCACCACATGCCATACTGGCCCTGCCCCACTTCACCCAGGTGTGCTATGTGGGCCACCAAGACCGGGTATGGCGGCACACCCCTGTAATCCCAGTGCTGGGGAGGCCGCAAACAGGAAGATCACTGTGAGTCTGAGCTGTGTACAGAGATGCTATACCAAAAAACAAAACAAACAAACAAAAACCCACAGAAGTACCCCTTGGGGCCACCCCCACTTCCTCCTAGGCTCCCAGGACTCTCTGGTCATACCCCTCTCTATGCAATAGCCCAGCGCTCCATGTGCAGCCTCTTCCCTGCATCTACCCCCTCCCCAGGGCTGGCCCTGACAGCTGCACCGGGGAGTCCCCCAGGCTCAGCAGATGTTGGCCTTTTCTTAGAGACTTCTCTCTCCAGATTCACCACTTGGATCCAGTTTGGAAAATTCTTTCTCATCTATAAAAGTCACAGTAGGTGACCACATGGATTCTTCAACTGTCCATGCAGACCCCCTGCCCAGCTCCTGTGTGGCTCTGTTTCCGGGCCTGCGCCTACACCTGTGCTGAGGTCAGCCCTGGGAGCCCCTCGGTGGAAGCTCATGCCCTGCGATGAGGGGAAGAATCCTCAGGTTGGTGTCCAATCTCCCTGCTCCCCATCACCCTAGGTAGATGAATGAGTAAGTTTAAAAGTCCGGCTCTCTTACCTTGGGTGGGCTCTGATGCTGAGACTTCATTTACACTCAGAGCTCCTCGGGGGTCAGGAGGAGGCTATGGATTGCACCCATGTTGAGCTTCCTTCCTTTCTCCAAGTGAATGGAGGCTGCAGTGTGTGGCATCAAGCTCCAGCCTGGAGCCACTCCAGGGGACCAGCCTCAGCTGGGAATGGCTATGTACACCCAAATCTGGGCCTTTGTTGGGGCAGCAACAATGGGAGCCCCAGTTTGGAGCCAATGCTGAGGGGCTTCTTTTGCTTCTAAGTCCTCCCTGAGCCAACCCCTCCCACTCGGTGCTGCCAAAGCCCTGCAGTATCAGAGAACTGAGCCATAGTTAGTGCCCAGCCCATTATGCCAGTGAATCATGGAGGGCATCCCTAGGAATTGCAGGTACTTTAACAAAGCAGACCAGGCAGTGGCCAGAATGTGAGCTCAGGACACTATGGCTCCCTGAGGAGGCATCAGGGCAAAATACTCGCTTCCCCTCCACCTCAGTTTTGTTATCTGTCAAGTAAGGGTAATAATAGTGCTTATCGCAGTAACTTGTAGAGAAAATTGAAAGAGATAAGAACATGCCTTAAATAGTCTTAGCACATGGAAGATTCTCAGCAGTTCCTTTATAATGCATTCAAAGAAGGCCTTTGCTTTTTTTCGAAGGACAAGATTTTTAGAATTCAAAGGCCACAAAAAGACCTCAGGCTTTACCCAGGTCGTCACTTCCTGAGATAATGAATGTGGAACAGTCCAGCTTTTGAAAGAAGGGAATGTATAAACAGAGCACAAATGGAAAGGGTAATATTTCCAAACAGATTCTGCTGCATAGATTTCATTCTGGAATAAGCTTAAGTGCGGAAACTGCCACCTAGTTAATCTTGAGGTTTTCGTTTTGAATCACAAATCATAATGTTGGGCAACCACTTTCATATCTGTAAAGTGCTTTTACACTCCAATTCTAGGTTTTCAATGAAACTGTTCCAAATCTGAACAAGACTTGGCCCTCCATCCACAGACACTGGATCCTCCTAAAAATGTGGCTGAGCGATAGGTATTCCAAGCATGGTTTTAGCATTACACGTTGCTGTCTTCAGTGTATTTGCTTAGTTCATAGGTATCAGTATATGTAGTTAATTAGTGTTCAAATTCTACCAATTACCTGCTAGTTTCAAAAACCTGTTGGCGATTTTTAGGACCACTGACTTAACCATCTTTTGTATATAAATGCATGGTTTTGCCCCTGCCATGTTTCCTAATTTTTCTCCTAGCTCTCTCTTCATTGTTTGAAAGTGATCAATGATGTACAGTGTGCCTAAGGAGAGTCACCTAGAGAGAAAACATTCTCTCAGGCTTCCACAGAGAGCAAATTGGTCAAACAATGGCCGTGATTCATCCAGATCGCCGACACTGACAAAGTTCTGCAAACTGCAGTACATGGTTTCAGGGTAAATCCTGAGGGGACCTGACTGACCTTGTCAGATACAAATTTCCATATGTTTTGTAATTTACTTCTTGCTTTATCTTGATCTTAACCATCCAGCAGAAAAGTCTAACCATGAGGTATAAAAAGGAAAGCTATATTAATATGCAGAGTTGTAAAAGACTCAAGTCAATAGCCTCTGATAATGCAGGTGAGCTGATAATCCACTGTTGTTATGGACCATGGGACTATATAACCAGCTACTTTCTCTCTGTGCAATGAAAAGAAAGCTCTGTACTAATGATGTTCAGACAAGAAATCATGTCTGCATCTTGGACTCTGAACAACTACGACAGACAACAATATGCAACATATTATAAATAAATGAATAATGAAAAAAAAAAGAAAAAGATGCGCCTGCTCCCCACCCAGGGCTGACAGAGGCACCACGGAGATAGCACAGCACCTCCTTTTCCAACCCCAGGTGCGTGCACAGTACAGCCACTTTAGGAGCTGACTGCTAATTGAAAAATGAGTCTAAGATTCTCACCCCTCTCACCTCCTGAGCTGTGGGAATCATCAAGTGCCCAAGCCAGCAACTTTGGGGGACACCTTATTGACAATAGTGCTAGAAGTGTAGCTTGGATTTGGAATAAAATATTTATAATCCCCCTGTGGGGGAAGAGAGCTTAGCACAATGAATCCACAGGCTCTGGCTCTCCTGAGGTATTTTTCTCATTCTCCCTGGCATGGATAAAATCTAAACTGTACTTAAGAAATGGTGTTAAATGTGTTAGTTGACTGAATCTGGCATTTATAATGCAATTTAGCAAAGTTTTATATTGACAGCGTGACATTTTTAAAGGGCCCTTTCTGATTAACAAGGTTCAGAATCACTCCCTTGATTATGCTTGCAGGCGGAGTATAAAACACTGCAGGCTCTGGAAGCCGTGAATCGGGGCTCTGTTAGTCTTAGACACACTGTGCTTTCTCAGTGACCATTTGGAGAGAGGCTCAGCCTGAGACTGCATTTTTCAGGACAGAAGCAAATCTGTTCTCACACTTTGAGGGGACCCTCAATAAGGAAACAGACTCGAGGGGTACAGGAGAGATATGGGTTCTGAGCCACGCTGGGCTGTGGGTCCTCCTGGAGATCCCCACGTCACTTCCTGTCTTCCTCATCTGGACAAAGCCAGTTTAAGAAACCCAGCCTGAGGTCAGAGGAAAGGGAAATGGAAAATTCTCCTTCCAAAGAGCGAATGAGGAAGGATTTGTCATTGCTCCGAGCTTCGCGAAAACTGTCACTCTGACTGTGACTATGCATGTTTTCAGATTCTCCCCTAAATATCTAACAGTCTCGTGTGGACCTCACAGGGTAGAGTGAGGAGACAGGTCAGTCATCTTTGCATCACCTGAGGGAAATGAGATGCTCAAAATAATCTAAACTGTCCCAGCTGGTATTTGGAGACTCAGCCTCTGTGTCCACTGTCCTTATGCCCATGCTCTTAGCCACCGTCTACTGAGCTTCTGGTCCCATGCTGTACACTGCTGAGTGCCTGACCTTTGTGTGCACATATGCTAAAATGTTTGTAATGTAAATTTCCCATTCTAACGATTTTACCGTATGCAGTTTAGTGGACTGCGGTACCCACACTGCTGCACGGCCATCTCTGTCCTTCATCTCCAGAGCGCTTTCATCATCCTGAACTAAAACTATGCACAGCCATGAGCATTCCCTCCCCCTTCTCCACCCTGCAGTTACTGCCACCACCAAGCTCCTCTCCGTCTCTGAACTTGATGATTTGGGGTGCTGCAGGTGAGTGGCGCAGACAGTATCTGCCCTTTGGGACTGGCTGAATTCCCCAAGCACAGTGCCTGCTTCATCCACGTTGTCACAAGGGTCAGAACCTCCTTCCTCTTTAATGCTGAAAACTCTTCCATTGTAAGCGGCTGCAGTGATTCGCTTACCCTTCACCCACTGGCGCTTGGGTTGGTTCTCCGTTTTTTGTTATTCCAGCAGATGCCACTATGAGCAGGAGTTTAGAATGAATGTACATGGTGATAAATCGGTGTAAAAATGCATGCTACTTGTGACTTCTATGATGGCCCCGGAACAAAGATAGCACTGCCCTCCGACAGAAAGGAAAGTGAGGCCCAGAGAAATGCCCTGCCTCCAACTGTACTCAGCAGGCAGAGATACTGGAAGGTGAAACTGCAGCTTTCTATTCTTTGCCTTACTTTGTCCGCTGGTTTGGTGCAACCGATGAGCTATGTTCTCAGCATTAGAACATCAGTACATGTGTCTTTTGGGGCAATCAGTTTTTGTCATCAGTTGTGGCATGTGGTGGATGGATCAGGCCACCAGCAGCTTGGGAAAAGACAAACTAGTCCAAATAAAAATTGGTGTGCCCAATACTAAAGGCTGGCTTTCGGCCTCTCCAGACCTTGCACTCCTTTCCAGTGATTCCAAAAATGTCTCAATACAAAGGGAGAGAACAGCATGCTTGATTCCTCGGGAGCAAGTCCCAAGTGGTGCTGCCTGTAGATTCTGAACTGCATAGCTTCTATTATCCTAAGGAGGATGAAGAAGTTCAGTACGGTAGAGAAGCACAAGTAATGGCATGAGCCAGCAGCTACCTGGCCACCTCCACAGTGCTGTGGTGTGGCTGTGAGTTAGGGACAGGGCTGTCCTGTGTGTCTACTGCCACATGGAAGACAGGGAGGAACCTTCTGTGTCATCCCAAGTGCCCTGACCTGAGGAAGCCTAGAGCAATATGGGCATTCTTCAAGGATGGGCAGTGACCACGGGGAGAGGACTCCTCAAGCAATTTGGGGGGGCTGGGGGAGGAAAGCTGGCATCAAGAGGGGTGATGAAAGAGCAAACAATGGCAGGTGCTAGATGCGGAACAGGGCTCAGGTAGGGGCCCCGGACCTGACCGCAGCGAGATTTTGTGGACCGTCCTACATAAACTGTAGGCATAGAAGCAAAGAAATTGGGCTACCGTGTCATTCCTTTGAGTCTCTTTGTCCCCACAGCCTGTAGTTTGCCTGCTGGAAATCAGGTTTCCAATTTTACACATTTCTGATGAGCTCAGGACGTATGGCTCTGCACTGAGGACTACAAAGCTAAAGTGAGACTCTGGGACCTAGGCAAAGCGTCTGAGCCAGGCACCCCTCCCCCTCCACAGTCGCCATCTCATCCCTAGGCATGCTGGGACTTCCAGGTTAAGGCTGTACCTGGCTACATGACACATTGAAAGCACCTGTCAGCATTTGCACTCCAAGTTCCCCTTTGAAGAGATTTAGGACTCATTAATGAAACTAAAAGAAAGCCTCACCAGAACCCAGGACTTAGCAGGTAAGCGTTTTTTAGAGGGACCCTGGGGGGGGGGTACCTGCATTTATGTGTGCATGCATGCCTGTGTGTATGTGTGTATGTGTGTGCATGAGACTAGATTCAAGGCTGACTTATTGGTAAGCTAATACAATAAAATACCATCAAAGGAACAGTTGCCAATCGATATACATTTTTTTGCTGTTGTTCAAGAAACAGTAGCAGGGCTGGGGAGATAGCTCAGTAGAATAAATGCTTGCTTGGCATGCACAAGGGCCTGAGTTCAATCCCCAGTTCTGAAAAAAAGAAAAGGAAAGGAAAAAAGAAACAGTAGCAAAGGACAATTGAGGAGTATAAATCTAGCTCAGGAAGGAGCTAATGGGCATCTTTTCTCTTCCCAGTTATTTAAGCCACAAGCTCTTTCTGTGGCTCCAAGCTACTAGAAGCAACCAACTGACTATTGAAAGGATCCAGGGGCGGGCAGATGGTATCAAGATAGGCAGTTTCTCTCCATGGTTTTCTGGTGACAGGCCGTGTTCCCCAGCTCAGACATAAGGACTGTCCCTAGATAATAAGGCCACTGTTAGCAAAGATGTCACCAGAATGGCTCCCCCAGCCATATCCCCTCCCTTTCTTTGACTTATTAGGGTACAAAGCCCCAGTCCCAAACCATAAATCATTTATACCACCACGATTTTAATGTTTGTGTTCCCAAGTGATTCCAGGGATTGTGGGTAGGGAGCGGCGAAGCCTCTACTTGTTTTTGAAGCTGAAAAATGATTTTTCTAAAGTAGGGCTGAGACACCGTCTTAGGACTTTGCAAAGATCATTGTCAGCATGCATCTTAGCCAAAGTTGGCAGACTAAGCTTGGTGAGAAGCGAGGAAGTCCCAGAAGAAACCAGAGCCAGAGGTTTATCTAGAAATGGCTTGGTGAGGTGACCCCAACTAACACACAGCTTTTTGGGCTGCTGGTAGGCGATAGGCCTGTTCTAGAAGCTTTAGACAGCCATGTGAGTACAATCAATACTAAGAAAAGCTTTGGAAGGCAGGAGCTTCGACTGTTCTGTTGCTATTGCAGAGGATGCTGGGCCCCTGGAGAGCCTTTCCTACAGCACATATGAGGATTTGTGAGAAGCCTCTGGAGCTCATGGTAATTTCCTTCTGGATGGGTCTCATCTGGTCTTGAAACTCTTCCACTAGTTCTTTCTTCCCTTCCCACTTTGCCCAAAGCAAACCTGTGCTTCTCTTCTGTAATCAGAAGTGCTCTGGATTGAGCAGGAGACCTCGGTTGCAAACCTGCCTTAGTCTGTTTCCTGCAGCTACAGGCAAAGACAGGAGACAAGGCTGTGTGTGAAGAAAGGAAGCTTGTTTAGTTCACAGTTTGTAAGGCTGGGACATCTGGGAGCTGGGTGCTGACAACTGGTAGAGACCAGGTGCTTCATAAGCTAGAGGGGACATCACGTGGGGAGACAGAGAAAGCTGCTAGCTTGGGTCTGTTTCTCTTCTCTTTCACAGAGCGAGTAATGCCATCACAGGAGCCACACGTTCATGATGTTCTTCGAATCCCAGTTACTTTCTGCAGGCCTCATCTATAAATGCCATGATTACGAATTGGAGAATTGACTGTCAAAGGCATGGACTTGTGGGACACCTTCAAACCATAACAAGACCTGTGTTCTTTAATAGCCATGATGTTAAGCGCAAGAAGCAGGCATGCAATGCATGCCCTGGCATGTCCTCACACATGCTAATACACACACAAATGTGTTTGTCTGCACACACACACACACATACACACACACACATTTCTTTTCAGTGTCTAAGTAAGTAGACAAATCTATTTTCAAGGCACAAATAAAAGGTCAAGCTGTATACTCCTTAAAAGCTGCTTCCTCTCTGTAGACCCTCTACAGCACTCAAGGAGAACAGGATAGTGCTTGCAGGCCATGAAGTATGGAGCTTGAGGAGTTTGAAGGCCCAAGTCCTTCCTTTACTCTGTCCCTCCTGTATGTGTTGTAGGAAAGGCTCTCCAAGGGCCCAGCATCCTCTGCAATAGCAGTAGGGCAGTCGAAGCTCCTGCCTTCCAAAGCTTTTCTTAGTATTGATTGTACTCACATGGCTGTCTGAAGCTTCTAGAACAGGCCTATCACCTATCAGCAGCCCAAAAAAGCTGTGTGTTAGTTGGGGTCACCTTACCAAGCCATTTCTAGATAAACCTCTGGCTCTCTTTCTTCTGGGACTTCCTCACTTCTCACCAAGCTTAGTCTGCCAACTTTGGCTAAGATGCATGCTGACAGTGATCTTTGCAAAGTCCTAAGATGGTGTCTCAGCCCTACTTTAGAAAAATCATTTTTCAGCTTCAAAAACAATGCAAGTCTCATTCATGGCCGATGTACAGCGGGAGATGGTTTTGCCTGTCGTGCACTTCAGAACAGTACAAAGCTTAAAACTGGTGAACTGCTTGTTTCAGCAATTTCTATTTGGTGTTTTTAGGCCAAATGGAACTCCTGGTAACTGAGACCATGCAAAATGCAACCACAGGTAAGGAGACACTGCACAGATACCCAGAAGACAGAGGTCTTTGCTTCTTTAGCTCACCAATGCACACACAGCTCCTAGAAGAGTGCATGGCAAATGGAATCCCCTTAAAAATGCAGGAAACAAATAAGCGCTTATTGACTGAATAAGTATTCCAGCAGTGCAATGTCTTCTAAACCAGCCAACTTCAGATCTGACTACTACCTCTAACACTTACTAGATATGGAACCTTTTGAAAATAGCCTTTTCTTTCTCCATGATTCCATTGATCCAAAAGTAGAGTAAACCCCAACAATATTGGTAGTTAGTCTGCAGGCAAAGCACATAGTGGAGAAGAAATCAGGGTGCCTTGGCACCTTAGCTATTGGACTCGCTATCTGGAGTCAGAGGGATCTTGATTGCTCTCTCGGGAGACAGATGTCATGTGGTGACCCTGGAAGTTTAAGATGTTGTACACCCTCAACGTCCCAGGTCAGAGAAGGACACCTGTGGATTTGTGATTCTTGGCTCTAGCCAGCATTACTCAATAGAGTTCACATGGACCAGGTTCTTACAATGAAATTTCCTTGTGCTTTTACCTGGTGGCCCTGGTGACAGATGGTGCACACAAATGCTCTCCTTATCAGTTCCACTCGCAACTGGTTACCTAGGCATGAACCGTCTCCTCACAGCCTTCTCTCTTCCTCTTCTTTTCTAGCTTGGATAGTTTTAGGCCAGCCACAGGGGTTAGGAGGCAGGAAGAGGGAGGGAGGGAGGGAGGGAGAGAGAGAGAGAGAGAGAGAGAGAGAGAGAGAGAGAGAGAGAGAGGAGATAGAGAGAGGGGGAGGGAGAGAGAGAGATCTTGCTTATCATTAGAGGAGATTGCAGATTGTATATCTAAGTGATAGACTCCAAATGTGTGAAGCAATCTGGCCAAGTTTATGCTCCCCATTTTTATCTAAGAATGAGAGGGGCCACTCTATGCCAGTAGGGTACCCCACTCCCAGAAATAGCCTTTCTTACAAGATCAAATTACTCCCACCACGTCAGCACTCACTGTCTGTTTGCACTTACATGGCCTTGATAGAACTTATATCAGTATAAATATTACTTTAGCTTTTAACTGCTAATTATATCCACATAAACTTAATTTATAGTGATAATCACAGTCATAATGCGCTGCTGCCAAACATCACCACTGATGCTTTGAGGCACGGTGTAAACTCAGCCATTGGCAATCATGTAAATGCTCCCATTACTCACTATGATACTGGCTAAAGAACTCCTCTAATTGACTTCTTCCTAAAGTCCAGAGTAATCAAGAACAGCAGAAGACTAGAGAGCGTTGGTCAATTTATTACCACCATCTCATGTCTTGCAATAGCCCAAGCTATTGCAAAGGGAAACCTCGCCATTCTGTAGCTTAGTTTCAGCCGCCTTGTACCAATGCCATCACAACACCCTCCCTCAGACAAATGCCAAATAACACTTGGTTTTCACACCGTGTACTTCTATCGCTCTGTCGGGGTTATAATAAAATATCTGTTGCATCTTGAACATGCTGCCTCATAATTGGAGAGATTCAAAGTGTTTCACTGATTTCATGTGTGTCTCCTTTTCCTGTGGCGATTCACTGGATATATGTGGCTTATGTCACCCAGTATCTACTTTCACACCCTAAGACACTAGGACTATGCCTATGGTTGCTGGGACAAATACTTGACACCTAAAATGAGGGAAGGAAAGGTTTATTTAGCTCACGGTTACTGGAGGTTTCAGTCCATACGTGGGTGGCTCCAAGGCAGAGTGGCACATGGCAGAGGGCAGCAGTTCATAGCAGCAGAAGAGCAACAAGGGCAACAGAGAGAGAAGTCTGTCTCTCTGTCTCTCTTGTGCTCCATTCAGACTCTCTGCCTCAGGGTATCCGCCTCAGGCCACACCCATAATCCTGCAGTACTCAGATCCATAGTCCCATCCTTAGATCACCCATAATCCCAGGAGACCATGAGTTAATGTCAAACTCTGGAAGTCCTTACCCCGTGACTGCATGAGACTTTGGGGGGGGGGGGGACAAATAGACACAAGCCATAAGAGACTATAGTTTTACAAAGGACATTTCTACCCAGCTCTCTTAGCCCATGCTGTTTGCACATGACAGACTCTTCCAGGCTTTAGGAGAGAAATATGTGATCTGATCCAATCAGCATGTCTCACTGGGCCTTGCCTACAGTGATTAATTGATAGACAGGTACGTGACCACTCAAAGCCAATGGGGCTTCAATCGAGGAAGCACAATTCCTCTATTTTCCGCTGGTTATGAGGAGGAGGAAGATGTTGTAGAACTCAGCTCTCGGGACCTCAGTGGAAATCCTGCGAATGAAGCTGCCTTCTCAGGAGAGTCCAGTTAAGCTGAGAGAAGGAGAGAAGCCCTTCTGATGTTCAGGCTCACAGATCACAGGGAACCCCAGGAGCCGCCCTTTTCCTAAACTTCTCAAGCTTAGGTATCAAAAATCTCTGTTTTACTTAACCCAGTTATGTTATTTTCCATCATTCACAACCAAAATCATCCTAATTGATCCAGGTAGCAAGTGCACACTGGGTAGGATTATATCCATTTCTAAAGGAAGAGATGTGAGCATAAAAAATGATGCCCAGTTTGTAAAGGAAACGTGAGAACTAAATACACAGGGAGAGCAAATCCTGAATATTCTCAACCAGAGCACCACGTAAAGACAAAGGAACTTTAAAAAAAAAAAAATTATAAATTGACAGTCAGAGTTCTTGGTACAAAACCTGGGGATTTTCCTTTTCAAATATTTCTGATTCTCTAGTTGGTTCAGTGCCAAAGAAAGCAAATCTCTGGGTAGACAAAGAGAAACCTCCAGAGTGTTGCAGGGAAGTGGAGTCCCAGGAGGAGCATAATGCAGACTCTAGGAAATGATCAACTCCAAATTTGGAAAAGTAGCTGAGAAACTAAAGTAAAAGGAGAGATACTAGATTCATAGGATTCTTTTGGATTTGGGAAATTGAGCTCTGTGTGCCAAGCCAACTAAGTGCAAGGCAAGTCAACTCCTGGGGCTCTTTGAAGATACCACTTTTCATCTCTGAATCTGTATTCCCAGCACCCCACCTGCTGCTCTGTGCTGGGCCATGTTATCTGTCACATTCCCCCCAATTAGCACTCTGAATACGGTCACAACAATGGGGACCATGCCCTCTATCTGCCATGGGCGGTCTGGCTTTTGCAATTAAGCTAAAGTTCAGGTTTTGGCTAATAACAAGCAAGGAATATGACAGGGAAGGGAATGCTTACTCATTAACTCATGCTAATGGGTGCAAAAACCAGCCCACCACCAGCCCGAGCGCGTGTGAGAGCCGGGAGCACCGTGTCACTCTGATCCCAGAGTGTTTGCAGGTTTCTTTCACAGCACTACTGAGGTCTGGCAGCTACCTCATCCCGGGAGCAGTCTGAAGGGAAGAGAAAAGGGTAATTTGGTTTTAACTACCTGCCTTAGGTCTCCCTATTTAAGAAATAGTCATTAATTTTCAAGACAAGATGGTATTATGAGACAAGCATAGTTATGTAATAAACATTCCTTGGGTATTTCCAAAAGCTTGGTGAATGTAGGGAAAACAATGACCTCTTATTAATAAAAGGCAAATGGAAATTGTCACACCAGGCGAAGCTGTCTGCAAAGGTGGGGGGGGTCACTGCAGAAAAGACAAGGAACTGAGTACTCCTTTCTCAGGATCTGTGAGGGGCTGGCTTCAGCACCCCTCCCCCCATAGCAATAGCCACAAATACAAGTCCTTTACCGAAAAGGACATAGGATATTTTTATAGAACCTACACATATCCTCCTATAACCTTCAAATCATCTCTATGTGACTTAGAGTGCCTAAAATATTGTAAATGCTATGTAAATAGTTGTCATACTATATTGCTTAGGGAAGACTGATAGGGAAAGAGTCTGTATATGTTTAGTAATACAATTTTTTTTTTTCAAATATTTTCAAGCCATGGTTGGTCGAATCTCAAAACGCGGAGCCCTCACACACAAAGGGCTGTCTGCACGGCATGGAGTGATACAAGAAGTGAGAATCATGAAACTGTTTTGCTCGTGACAGAAAATATAGGATCCATTCTTTCCACATGAAAATATTAAATCTCCACCAAGTGCCAGGCATGCCACTGCATGTTGCCTTTGTGAACACTAAGCAAAGCAGACACCACCCTGCCCTCTGCAAGTTTGTGTTCTTTTGGCCTCGGGGAATTGGGTCTCAGGAGACCCTATTAGGTACCTAAGGAAGGAGAAGATGGAGTGGAGCAGTTACCGCTGTCTAACATGTCTTTGATTATCCCTCACACTTGGGCCATTCATATTAAGCAATGGTGACCTAGAAAAAGTATGTAAATGTTGTGTTTGAGCATTTGGGATGGGAGGGATTAACCTGCAGGCACTGATGCTGACTTTGTTCTTTCTAGGTCAGTTGGATAATGCAGGCACGTGGCTCCTGATCCTCTTTGTCCCAGTGAAATCATTTTTCTCTATTGCATACTCAGCCCCATCTCTGCTCAGCTGTCTTGCTAGTCCACAGAAGTCCACAAAGATGGCATGTGTGGTTAAGACCCTATTCGTCGTGAGTGTAGAATAAGCAGCTTAAAACATATACTGCAAGCATAATGGGTCATTTCTCAAAAATGATGGTGTTTGTCCAATCCCATTGAATGGACTTAAGTACTGCATGAACCTACAGCAACATGAGTGTCATCCTTCCTGTCCTGGGGGTCATTTAGGTTGGGCTCCTGCTCATTAGCTGTAGAAGTGTTCCTAAATTGATGCTTCCATTTTAACTATTAATAACAGGAAGGCAGGTCCCAAGTTCCCTCCAGAGAACCATCTATTCCAAATTAATTTATTAAAAATGCATTTTGTCATTAGTGCTAAGCAGATTTATGAAAAGCAGATCATCTTGGACACACAGGCACCCAACCTCGATGCTCAGATATGTACTGTATTTTTTGTCATTTATCTGGAAGAACCCTGATTGTGTGTGCCAAAATTTGTAAGCTCCTTCTTTAGAGCTTGTTTATTTGTCCTGGCCTATTTTTCGTGAAGGTACAGTTTTCTGGCACTGTCTGACATGTGCTAGTTAACACCAATCTGTACTGACTTGAGTTTAGGCTGAAAATATTCTACTCCATGGCCGTGTTCATCCCTGGAAATGTGTCGAATGCTAGGCAAAGACTGTTAGAGCACAATGTTGTTTGATCAATTTTGCACGCCTGTATCTTGTAACTTGAACAACTGCTTTGAAGATAACAATATGCAATATAATATCCATTGTTAATGTCCTATCATCTTGTTTGAAAATTCTGTATCACTATTTTTAATTTTCTCTCTTTAAAATGAAAACCAATTAATTTCTTATTCAATGATGAGCCTTTTGTCTTTTGACTGGCATTTTCACTTTTTTTTTTTTTTTTTTAGGCAGGGTCTCACTATGCAGTTCAGGTTGGCCTTGTGCTCACTTTTGTAGCCCAGGCTGCTCTGAAACTCACAGTGATCCTCCTGCCTCAGCCTCCCAAGTGCTGGGATTACAGACAAGCACCACCATGCCGAGCTCATTTTCACTATCTTTGTTTGTAGGTTGTCAGCTTATTTAGCAACAACTGGCAACATCAGTTGCAAAACACACTTTTATTAAAAGGAAAAAGCTTTACTAAGCAGTCAGAGAAAGCCTTACGTAGGACTTCGTGGCTATTTTATCAATAGAGAATGCATTGTGTCAATAAGTAGATGGAGGAAAGAAATCCAGAGAACTTTTGTTTCTGAACAATAATCGTAGCATTAATTTAGGGCCAACTCTGCATGTTGGGATTGTGCCTCTGATTCATTGCATTAGCACTTATTGAATATCCCTTACCTGAAATACATGGAACCCAAGAAATTTTCAATTTGGGATTAGTTCAGATTTTGAAATATTTGCATATGCATAATGAGTTGTCCTGGGAATGGGACCCAAGTCTAAAGACAAATGAATTTATGTTTTCTTTTATCCTTCTACCCGTAGCCTGAAGGCAGTTTTCTTTAACATTTTAAGTTATTTCTTACACAAAGTTTCAGGGCATGGAATTTTCCCCTTTTTGGATCATATCAGTGCTTGAAGTATTACAAATTTGAGAGTATTTCTGAGTTTGGATTTACACATTAGGAGTGCTTAAGCTGCATGAAGAGAAATATAAACCAGTTTATAATTTTAGAAGAATTACTTCCTTCTACTCCTCAATGAATTTTAGGTCTAGAAAGACTAGCCATCACCAGTCAGCTTAACTACTAAACATGGGAAATGAAAAGAGCTGTTATTCAGATCCCAAAGGCACTGGACAACCTGTGCTCAAATCTAAATTTTCCAAAGGTCGCAGACTCCTCGCTCTCTGCTTCTCACTGCCACACAGCTTATAGTTTCTATCTCTTTACCTTACTGATAATAAATTGCAAAGAGAGCAATGTGGCATTTTCCAGTTGAAAAGGATTCATTTGCTGATCTGCCTTGCATAAGTATTTGTTGAACCAGCCTCTTCCATGTGCCAGGACTTGTAGCAGATAAGGCAGAAATGAGCAGAAGTCGTTTTGTTGCCTGAAGTTTTCGTAACTTGGGATGTCTGTGTGTGTTGGCGCAGCAGTGGGCATGCAAGTGAGAGACAATGTAGGAGTGCACTAGTGTGATGAAGGATCTGATCCAAGTGCCCGTGGCAAAGGAAGAGGGCCAGGGGAAAGTGGACGCTGCACTGAGATTTGTAGTCCAGGCTGCAGAGTCGTCCAGGGAGGATTTGTTTTGTTTCGTTGTTAAGCCGGTCATCGCCAGCATATCTCAGAGCCATTACATGAGTTACTAGACCTGCAGTACCAAATCTGCATTGTAGAATGCTCCCTCCTTTGGTCGGGCAACTTTGTCGTTCGTTATTTTATTCTACCCAGGGGTTTGGCTGATGGTCAGGATGGATTTCTAACAGATGCCTCGCAAACCAAACCTTGGAGACAGGACAACAGACAGGGCACACCTTCCACCCAGCTAAGGCTTGGATTTCTTTCCCAGTTGTGGCCTCCACTGTGCCATCCCTGATGAACCCTGGCAGAGCAAAAGCTGAAGGATCACTGTACCCAAATCCGAGCTGCCAGTCCCTCTCTGCACAGGAACCTGAGCGATCATCCTGGGACAACACTGAGACAGCCAGGCGCAGGAGCGGGCAAGTCCTTCTCTAAAATACTGCACATCTCACTGGGTTAGAAATAGGTTTCCCTGGCAATCACGTATTTTCAAATCAACTATCTGCATCCCGGTGGCAACACACAATGATAATATGAGCAGAGAAAGGAAAATCAGGCAAAATTTCCCTAAGGATAACCAAATTCAGTTTTTAAAACTCTGGGTAGAAGAATCGCTACTATTTAGAGCTATACAAAGTAACACTTGACAATATTTAGAATAATTTTTAAATAGAAAGTTATCCACTATGTGCCTACCCCTGGGTCACTGTTCTCTGATAACCTAGGCATATCGGAACAGTTCCGATATGCTTTTCTAAATGCGCCTCTTTTTTCTTTTTATTCTTATCTTGCCATTCTTCATCTTGAAATGTGCTAAAATCCCAAGGCAGATAACCCTTGAACCTTTAAAAACTGCTCCATCTTTTACACTATCTTAACGAACTTTGATTTGTTTGAATTATCTTATTCTCCATGACAACCGTACTCACAGTCATGGTGCAATGACTTTCGTAAACTTTCATAAGAAGCATGACCACCCACTTGAATCCCTAAAATCACCTAGCAGAATATCAGAAATATTATTTTTTTTCCCCATCGATGGAGGAAAAAAGCCTGCTACTCCCTCTCCTCAAGCCAGTTTCCTCTACAGAGCTACTTTTTGCCAATCACGGTATTCGATGTCAGAACCTTAGATCATTGAGTAGAAGCACTTGTCTCCCTCGTGGTTAGGGGCTCAATTTATGTGGATATGAATGAGATTTATGGTGTGTAATAAACATTTCTAAAACGTGACAAAAGAGTGAAGATTTAAAGACACTTACTAATTTAAGATGACATTTTAAACATTCACAGCCTGTGGAGCAATACATATTTCAGGTCTTTATACGTGGTTCCAGGCAGAATGCCTATTAGGCAATGAAAATCATCTGTGTACTTTTCCCTCTTTGCGTGGTCCCCTCCCCATTTATCGTTGCCCAGTAGCCACTCCATCCATCCCTGCTTAGTGGTGCCTCTGTGCTCAGCACCTAGATGTTCAACAAATTAGAATCTTAATATATGAGGTGTGACATGGCAGTCTAAAAGGAAATAGAGAAGAAAAAAAGCATTAAGAAAAAAAAAAAAAAGGCTGGCCACCCCTTCATTATGGATGCCCTGTTAGAACGCTAAATTTTCAAGAACTGAATTTGACATAGCACCAGTCTTTTGGAAAATGCTGCCTGTGCTATTTTGCCTCTTAATATGGGAAATTATACAAGTGAGTCTACCAAGAAAATATGTCATGGATTTGGAAAGTTGGTGTTTGGCCAATTTCCACACATGTGGTTCACCGGGCAGTCTTCGCTCATCCACTAATAAGGACTCGCTAAACCTAGCTTTGTCCTGGGCCAAGCCCTCCACCCAGCAGCCTTTGATCTCACCTGGATGCTGGCCCTGAGCTTGGGCCTGGTGCTCTCCATTCAGGATCTCTTTTATTTCCAACACAAAATGGTCTCATGTTGTTAAATGGTCTCTAATTTTTCTAATAGTAGACAGTAGAGTTTCTTGCTGGCTTTCAGTACGTGTGCTTTATTTTGCCTCCCTAATTTGCTCGCAGTAGCCTCTGATTGCATTTGTTTTGGCAACAGGGAGGGGCTGCAGCTACCCACTGAGCCCTGTGCTTGAAGTAGCCCTAATGATCTCGTGGGGTGCTGTGTGTAATCCAGACCCCAGGTCCCCTCCTCTCTGTGTAGATGCCGGTCTCAGTGACTGACACATACATAAGCACTCAGGGCTGGTTTCCACTGTGTGATTTACTCTCTCCCTTTAGATGGCAAACCACAAACACTTGAGACTTGGCTCACAAGGTAAAGAGCATTCTGTGGGACAGGTCACATATAATGTTTTGTCCCTTTAGGACCAGAGCTTATTCCATGAGGAACTCCATGACAGGTTCCAAGGTGGGCCAATCTCTGCATTTCTAGTAATTTCAAAAATATATATCTAGTGAAGGAGCTGCAGGGGTGAATTATGGTCAGCTGCAAAAGGGAACTTAACTCATTCCAAGGTAGCCCATAATGTTCAACAGCCCATATTATAGGCAGCTATTTTTCTCTTTTCTTATACCCTGGCACCCTGTACCCCACACACAGTGGCTCACTTTCTTTCGTGGGGAGCCCCTGCTGTGTGGGGCCACCCAGATGCTGTAACCACTTGATGAGTGAGCCTGGTGCCTATAGTCAACATGGGTACTGTTCAAACTCAAATCACAAGAAGGGAGTTGGGACTACATGGTTACAGATGTCAAGCTTCTACAGAGGAAGAGAACCAAGAGCAAGGATAGATAATTACAAGAGGGAATATTATTAGACAGGTTTATGTGATCAGTGAGAGGCTGAGTAGGCCTGTAGTGCTGGTGTAAGTCTCCATTTCAAAGTTGAAGAACCCTGGAGTCTGACATTCACGTGTAACAGTTGTACCAAAAATGCCCCCATTCTAGAGGAATCCAGGGTAAGCCTTGACTTGTCTTTTCCACTGTTTGTTTTATCTTGACTCCCAGTCTATTGGATAGTGCCGCCCCAGCCCCAGCTCCACTTTGCTAACCCATACATCAATCATTCTGGAAACACCCTCACAGACACACTCCAAAGTGTGCTTTACCAACTTTCTAGGCCTCTCTCAACTCAGCCCAGTTGACAATAAAGGTCAGCCACTGCAGACAGCTTCTTATGGCCAGAGTCTTCTGCATACCCATATTCATCAACATTGTATAGTGAGTGAGCCTATTTTTCTCTCAACTCCATAGATGCTGTTCTCTCTGACCTTCATGTAGACACAGGCTTTGAGTGATTTTCTACTCATGGAGAGTTTACCAGGTCTGCCTTCTTCCCGAGACAGAGAGGGTTGAGTGCTTTCAACTTCTTCCTGAGTTGAGTCCTCCAGGTGAGCTTGATATGCCAATTTTGGAAAGCTTTCTGCCAAATCATAGGCCATTCTGTGCTTTCATGTAGCATATGTTTACTAGTAGGTGACGCCTACAAACACAGCAAGCGTGCCCATGAAAAGAATGTTGTCAGAACTAAAGGTGCGTTGGGCTAGGTTGACCCCTTGCCAAAGTCGCAGGTGGTCACTCTGTTGTCCTTTGCCATTAGCATGTGGAGGGCGTGGATCAGAGTGGTCAGGTGCTCAGGCATTTGCACCAGAAAGCCAACTACGGGACCTCAAGTAAATCACTTCTGTCTCTGCATCCCTCAAATGAGAGTGTGAAGGCCAAAGAGCCATTCATGTCCTTTTGGTACTGAACATCCATGAGTCAGCACTAAGTAGGCTTTGTGGGCCTCTCCAGATGTGTTCTGTAGTAAGCAAACTGCAATGCTTGGGAAACCGGGCTGGATTCTTTAAACCCAGTGCTCATCTTTACTCAAAGACTTTTAGGAAGGCCTGGGAGCCTGTTTTCGATTCCATTCACTCACTAGGTTTCCTGGCTCTCTTCCCCATCTTTCATTTCCCCATCTTGTCAAGCAAAGCTATCCAGGGCTTTCAACTAGAGGTGCAAAGACTCCTCAAAACAAACATCATAAGGAATTGTGAAACTCAACCCAGATTAATAGATGTCACTTAAATAAGCAAGCTGGCCCATTGTGATAATGTTTTAGAAACCAGGGCCCCAAACATGTATGTAGAATCAGACCGAAAACCTCATAAGCCCAGTTTATCCAACTCAGGTTTCTGTGTCTAACTGCTGCCTGGAATGTTCATCTTCCAGGGCAAATAGGAGTAAAATAATGTCGTCTTAAGCAAACAAATCAACACACAATGATACCAAGGTGGATAAGGAAGAGAAACAGGACTGGTCAATACTGATTAATTTCTAACACTAGGTAATAGATGATGTGTATTTGGAGTCATTATTCTCTTTATATGAGTGTTTCAAGATTTCCAATATAAAAATTAAAAGTGAATTAGATATAAGTGTAAAACTGTAAAATCCCCCACAATATCATACAAGAGGAAATCTAAGTGACTTTTAACATTGGAGGAAATCTATATGACCTTGGACTTATCAATGACATTTGAGATAAAGAAACCAAGACATAAGCATGATGAAAGTAATATTCGATCAGCCAGGTATCATGACTATTAAAAGTCCTGCTCTGCAAAAGGTAGGGTGTAGAAAACTAAAAGGTAGACTTTTTGAGATAAGGAAGAAGACTAGGGGAGTGAAAAGAGGAGAGAAAAGAGGAAGAGGATTGAAAATAATAAAAATATGTTATGTTCAGGTAGTAATACATCTGAGTCTCATTGTTCTACATTACTAATATGCACTAGCAAAAAAGACATCATCTAGAGAATACAAAGAGAAGCCACATACTGGGAGATAATATTTACAAAGGACATACCTGATAAAGGATTATTATACATAACATACAAAGAACTCTTAAAACTCAACAATAAGAACATGAAATGATTTTTAAAATGTATTTAGTACAGGGTCTTGCTACACTTCTCAGACTAGTAGTGATCTTCCTGTTTCCAGCCTCCCCAGTACTGGGATTACAGGCATGTGTACCATGCCCAGTCTCATTGGCTGGCTGAGTGCACCCAGGGATGGGAATGAGGACAGGGTCAGCCCTGAACAGGATAGCACCCTGGCCCCTGCACTCGCCTAGCCAGGCACTTAGTCTGCTGAGCTATCTTGCCTGCCTGAAATGATCTAATTTTAAAATGCAATGAAGACCTGGACAAACACCTGTCTAAAGAAGCTGCACAGAAACCAAAGAAGCATATGAAAAAGATGTTCCTTATCACATGGTACTGGGGAAATTAAAAGTAATTTTAATTATTACACTACACCCCCTAGTAGTATAGTTCAAAAACAAAAGCACCAAGAACCAAGTTCAGTGAGGATGTGAAGCCATAGCATGTTCCATTCATTCCTGGAAGGAAAGCAAAATGGTGCAGATAGGATGGAAGATAATTCAGAAGATTTTACAAAGGAAAATACCCTCTTGCCAAGGGATCCAGAAACACACTTCTTTATATTTGACCAAGTGAGCTGAAAACATGTCCATACAAAAACTTACACATAGGTGTTTACAGCAAATTTATTCTTGGTTCCAGAAACATGGATGCAACCTAGATGGCTTTCAGTAAGTATCTTAGTCTGCTTTATGTACCCACAGTAGAATACCTCAGGTAAATTATAAAGAGTGCAATTTTATTCAGCTTATAGTTCTAGAGGCAGAGAAGTCAAAACTCACAGTGCTGGCCTCTGGTGAGGGCCTCTTGCTAGTCACAACATGGAGGGAATCTTCATGCAGCGTGTTGGAGTGGTGGGGCCCATCAGCTCTTTTCCTGTTCCTATAAAGCTCCTAACCTCATCATGGGGCCCACTCTCACAATCTCATCTGATCCTATTTCCCCTCCAAAGTCTCCACATACAGATACCACCGACATGTATTTTTTTTTTTTTTTTTGAGGCAGGGTCTCGCTATGCAGTTCAGGCTGGCCTTGAGCTCACTTTTGTAGCCCAGGCTGGTCTCGAACTCGCACCAATCCTCCTGCCTCAGCCTCCCAAGTGCTGGGATTACAGGCGTGTGCCACCACGCCCGATTACCACCGACATGTAAATTAGGCGGTTAAGTTTTCTGTAGATGAACTTTGGGGAAGGGATTCAAGCCATGGCAGTAGGTGACTGGACAAAATGTGATACATCCAGACAATGGAATATTATTCAACACTAAAAAGACATGAGCTATCAAGCTAAGAAAAGACCTGGAGGAAATTTAAAAGTGTAAGTGAAAGAAGCTAATCTGAAAGGGGCACAAACTGAATGATTTCAACTTTATAACATCATGGAAAAAGCAAAACTATGGAAAAAGTAAAAAAGATCTATGGTTACTAAGTGCTTTTAGGGGAGAGACGGATGAATAGGCCGAGTGAAGAGGATATCTAGAGCAGTGACACAATTAGATTTGATACTATAATGGTGAACGCATGTCATTATACACTTTTCCAAACTTGTAGACTGTACATCATCAAGAGAGAACCCCAGTGACGGATCCACATTGTGGACTAAAGGCTAGGGGTGACAGTGATTTCTCAGTGTAAGTTCATTGGTTGAGACAGATGTACTGCCTTGGGGAAGGCTGTTCACAGAAGGGAAGAACCACACATGCAAGAAGGCAGGAAGCACATGCAGGTCTCTGTGCCTTCTGCTTGGTTTTTATGGGCACCACGAACTACTCTAAAAAAATTAGTCGTTTTTTTTTTTTTTTTTTTTTTTTTTAGGCAAAAGATTCAATAGTGTAGCAGGTTCCATCCAAGGGCTCTGTAATAGGTTACAGAAGAGTGGATGGCTATGGAATTGATCTTGCTGAAGTCTCTACAGGCATTAAACGAGAGAGGATACCAGGTGTCCATTCTTCTTCCATTAACTGCTTTAGGAATACCACAAAAAGCTCATAATGACTTTACTGATGTTAAAACTCCTCCTTGGAGTTAGGGAACCAATACCACATCATAGCTAAAGGTGGATGATAACGCTTGATGAAATCAAGTAGACAAAGCCCAGGAAATTATTTGCTTCTGCTCACACAAGTTCACTTTACCTCACTGTCACCCAGGAGCAATACTTTACATGTATGTATTTGTTATGGGTTTTCCCAAGGACGTTTGTACTATGAGCTATAAAGGCTCACAGTGAAACCAAATTGGATAAAGAATAAAGACTTGTGGCTAAATATCTCCTTAAATGCATGTTTCTTTCAGTAGACTCTGAGCTACTCATTTCTATGTACCCTGATCTAGTTGATTCCTGCTGTTTGCTAAAGACAGAGGAATGCTGGTGGAAGGGGGTTAAAATGATACTAAAGAACGAGGTTTTTCCTGTCCCAGCCCAGCCCAAACCCCACCGCTGGGAGCTGAGCCTGCGCACCCGCCGCGGCCCAAGCTCCAGCACTGAACCCATCAAATAGCCCGTTTGGCAACCGTTCCGGTCCACGAGCCTACCAGGACTACTCAATCCCAAAGCTCCACCTCCACCTACAGACCACATCCCCCAGGATTCACAAAAGCTAGCAGC